>DWHO01002655.1:0-12997 GCA_018247575.1 Eurytides lysithous rurik
TATATATATATATATATAAAACAAAGTTTACGTTTACTAAGAAATTTTTTTAATATATAACTGAATTGTAAGGATTTAAATGTTCTTGTCCGTTTATTACGAGAAATATTGCAAAACCTGTACAAATTAAAAATATATAATGTTTTATTTAAATCTGTATGATTCGCGTTAATGTTTGTAGCTTTCATAGTCATATTGTTCGATGTTTAAATTTAAAATAATATGCGGATTAATGTGTGTAGGTCGTGCACACGACCGCCCGGCTAGCCTCCTCGCGCTGCTCTCAGTATCAATCATGCCTCCCCCGCCCACCAGATTGAGCTGAACGTAGCCCGCAATAATAACCACTCGCCATTTATTGTTTTCCGAGGAACGATCAGGCATGTAAGAAGCCATTAGCGTTCTCCACTAATGGCGATGTGCATCATGTAAAAAACATAAATACGCGAGTTCGAAATTCGAATTTTTTGCTAATATTTAAAAGTGCCGAATTATTGTTAGAATATAATGTTATTACAAAGGAATATAATAATTATTAGAAGATAACATAATTATTCTCGATAAAATTTATGAATTTTGTAATGCAACGCGCACTCGTTACGAATAAGACAGTCACCTTTATCGATTGGAGGGAACCCGATAGTCTTAAGTCGACGACTCGTCCCTACTTACAGTGATATCAGAGGATTATTCATGTTTATGGTTCGCGCCGTCGCTTTTTAATCTGCTTATCTTTTTAATATTCCGCTACTGCTTTTCTATGACAACATTTTACGACAATAATTAAATGTCATTTCAGTAGTATACTTCAAAAGTATAGATTTAGATACATAATTTTAAAAATATATTGTTATCATATATCAAGCAACTATGAACATGTTTGATTTCGTATTTATGTTCTAAAATCTCAAAATTTAGACAAGTCTTTTGATCGTTAATTCTTTTATGTGTTTATGCTGCTGTTTATTATTCAGTGACTCTTTTTACTACTACTGCCGTGGCACTAAGACCCTGAGGAGGATCTTGACCAACAGATGACGCCAATGATCCCAGGATCATGCTGTCTTGTTTCAGTATGGCGGCTGGAGTTCCCGGATATCTTTAACGGACTTCTAACTCCTTTTGACTCTAAGGAACTTCGCATATTGATGTTTAAAATATTTTGGCAGCCACTAAAATACCTCTTGGTTTTCAGTCAATTCGTTTATTTAATGAAGCTTTTCAATTATCCACGAGTATTAAGATAAATGAGAAAAATGATAAGTTTAATAATCCATTATTGTGTATATGAATCGGACAATAAAATTAAAGCCGTAGTTAGCTTTACGCTTGGCGGTAAATAATGAAATATGCCATGTACTATTGTACGTGTAGTTGGATATAAGGTAAAATAAGATGTCTTATTCTCTTTATACATTGAAATGAACTTGGCTGTTTGATACATGTCAAATATAAAACTAAATAATTACTTATATGCATATACTACATCTCTCACTACTGTCTCATTTCTTACCAACATTTATACAGTACGGCCTTATATGTGCTAAAGATCACAGATCACAGACTATTAGTAAAAAACAAGTAACAGATTATATATGTCCCATTGCTAGGGACAGGCTTTCTTTTTACAGAGGTTAGAAAAAAAGAAACGAACCTACGCGGATTAGTGGTCTTCACATATTTTCTGTTATTTCTTAAATAAGCAGGAATTCAGACCGCTCGAGTGAGTATCTTTGAATGCAGGCAAGCGCAAAGTATCTTGTTTCTTAGATTGGCAGCCAACATAATCCTTATAATGTAATCCTTGTTAACTATCTGACATAATAGCATTAAAAATTGAGAGCAAAATGTAAAAAACAATATATGTTTAAAATAAGCATTTTGCAGACTTGTAATATCCGTATAGCAGGATTGGCGTCGCGGGGGTCCCAACAGTGGACCTTATTAACTTTCGTTTAAATTTGCTCCTTTTGTTTACTAGGCCAACAACTTTACTGCAATTAGCAACTTAATACTCCCGACCCTGGGGCCACAGCGTCCGGGGATAAGTAGTTTTATGTTTTACAATGCCTTAAACGAAATTTTAGAAAAATATTTGTAAAACTTAGTGACAGAACTTCTTAGCCCTTTATCACTTATGATGTCTTATTTTTGTGCCACATAAATTTCTCTGGAAATAATGCTTCTGCTTTCCGAACAAGCTGATACTTCCCTAGAGGGAGACATCCCAAAATCCTTTCGCAAGGACTAAAATTACTTCCCAGTTATGCTGTATAGAAAAATTAAAAGACAAAACATTTTTTACCATAAAGATCAATAACGTGACACTTTATTAAAACTAAGAAGAGGCGTGCAGAACTAGATGATAGAAGACACACTTGTCCATAATAGCAACTAACCGAACAGTTTAAAATCTAACTAACAGTTGTTTATTTCTGCACTGCTCTGTTCGCCCACAGATATAAGATGGTGTATCTCCATGCAAAGTGACATATTTGAAAACATTGCGCATTAAACTGTTACAATAACTATTACACGTTTTTGCTGCGCAACATGGATTACTCATCATCAGGTAGAGCATTGCAACCATACCAAGGAGGCATTAATGTCCCATGCGCTTTGCCAAATCTCATATATGGCTATTATTCCTGATCTATTGAGGTATTCATCAATCTTAAGTAAAATTGAGATTCCGCACATCTTAAGATTAGCCCGTTGTGTCTCTCCTTGTAATAAAAATGACACGTCACACACTTCTTCTTCTTCAAATGCCTCTCCACTACTGGAGGTTGGCTGTCAACTCAACGAATTTTTTTCTATCTTGCGCCAAACGAAACAGGTCTTCCACGTTGGCGACGTCACACACGCCGGCAGTTATACGTCATTAGAAGGATTGCAGCCGACAAGGAAGCGGCGCATTGCAATCGTTAAGGGTGGTTAGTTATAAGTCGCGTTTAATTAAGGGCAGTTCTGCGCCGATAGGAATATCGGAACGCGATTATAATGTTCATATGACTTCGTGAAGACCCATCGATGCCGTCGTGATACGACGGTGTCGGTTTACATAACTCCACGCGACGTTTGCTATTTACCCATTCGCTGTACGTACATCTGTGCCCATTGATTAAAATAATATTTAGCCGTGTACCGGCGTGTCGTGCGTCGGAAAGACCACATCGATTTCTTAAGCCACATCGATTACACAATCGTCGCTTTTTACGACGTGTCTCATTCTATGAGCAGTACAATGAAAGAAATTTTATTTAATCTGTATAGTATACATTGGTATCGATATTATTAAAGATAGCTGCTCAGTGCCAACTCTACATTACTATATTGATAGTTGTTAAGGTCAGACGCCTGTTGTTTAGCATAGACATAGTTTTAAAGGAACATCGTTAGCTCAACATAAATAAAGTTTATTAATATAATACGTGTAATGATAATAAAAATCAATGGTTAATTTACTATGAACTTACGATCAATATAATTAAAAGCCACGTCCTCGTGCCTACTGAAAAAGTTAAATAAGATCCCTTCAGCACACATGCGACATCAGTTCTTTTTCCAAACAGTAAACAGAACAGCGCTCTGCGTCTATCTTTTTTGTCTCCAACTGGACTGTTAACTGAAATCAATCTCAATCTATTAAGTCAACAACTTATTATCTATTCAAGGATACAATAACGAAGATTCAGTCGTCTCTTACTTGGAGGCAATCATCGAACAATGACAAGCATTCTGAGCCCACGAAAGACTTATCAAGGTGGCCTATCGACGGAATCCGATGCCGCCTAATAGTGATAACCGAATGAGTACACAAACACTACGCGCCGCTCATTACCGTCGGTTACCGTCAATCGGGACTCTGTACGAAATTGCCCGTTACGTACGTGAGATTGCCCCTATTATAATGTTTCAGAGCAAACAAGCCACCGTATCGCGGTACACGAAATTAACGTCGACACGAGAATCGAATGTGAATTTAGAGGTAAAAAAACCACTTTATGTCGACGCAGAGGTGCTAATTGCCTTTGATACGAGACAAATCTTGTACTTTATGCCTCAATGATAAGGCAAGTGCTCTACGACTCTCTGTTACATTTGTATTTCATTTAATATTTATTTCACAAATTCAGCGTCGATGGAAGCGGTTTACGCGCAAATATATTGGCCCCATGTCACTTGCATTTCTAGCCCTGAAGGGTGAATGACCCTATAATTAAAACCGGCTTGTCGACGTACGTCTGACTAAATTTTCAAACTATTATATATAGCTTGATAAATACATATTCTATAGCTATATAGCCTTATATTTATCAAATATTTAGGAAGAATCCTTATTCAGAATATAAAATATTCGTGTGCCTTACTGCATTAATTTGAACTGATTTTCGTCCACGCACATTTCAGATTTGTAATATTAGTAGAACATTTTTTAAGAATGCAATATACGAATCTCTAAAAAATTACAGCCGTAGCTATTGAGGGATGCGTGTGGATATGTTACATAATTTTCATGTTGGTCCAGTACAAAACCGACCTTATTGCAAACCTCATTTAATTACTTTCAATAACTGCGACGAGAAACGGAAGCTAAAACATTCTCATAAAAATGTTTGCTCTTATTACTGATGTAACCGCAATCGTGCAAATAAAGGGAAGTTTCTACATTCAAACATTCAACAAGCATTAATAACTTGACAAACATCTGAAATGTAAACATTGTAATAGACTACACTTGAATCACGACAAATTAAGTTTAGTCATTTCTAACTGGAAACGATGAGATAGATCGATTAATTTCACCTGTACTACAATCGTGTCGATGAATAATATATTAGTCATCGTCATGTAATAGGGAGTTTTAATCGATAATTAGATTGCGGAAAAATATTTTCTCATCTCGTCGTTTTAAATAATACTTTAATTGCGTTTTAGTATATATAAAAAATTAAATACCTTTTTGCACTACATATCCACATTTCTACTTCTATAATGTCCCACATATTTCTACTTTTTATAGAGCAATAAGGACGTCGGTTAAGCGTTCTAGAAAGTTCGCGTGCAATGTGAAATACGCGACATAACGGATATCTGAATACCGCGTTTAGTTGCTCATTAAATTTGAATAAAATGTGTTGTGCACTAGCCGCTCTGTCATTTATCACAGATACAAAATGGCGCGTAATTGTGACCATGCAAATATGGCGGCGCTTCTATTAATGACAGGGCCATGTTCAGACTTCATCAATTCGTAGTACCGAAGAGATTTCAGTACCATCACGAAGGACGTCATACCTGTGGTATGTCTACCCTTTATTTAGATCCAAATAAGAAAAGCATGTCTTTGAAATATGTATTCATACAACATAAAGCATTTCTTCCCGAAGTATACGCACGAAAATTTTATCAATTATAAACAGTTTCAAGCTTTTACTTTGAACTGAATTGATCTCTTCGTTGTAATTTATCCTTCATTTCTTCCTAATTTTTATCGTGGTATTTTTCTGTCTGTCTTAATCTATACAACGCAACATTTAGACTAATTTTGTTATCTATCAACACTCGTACAAAACCGTTAACCAACATAATTTTTCCGTGTTAATCAACAATATTAATAGGAATGCAATATTAACAAATAGGGAAGGTATTATCGAATAAATTGTTTCCATTCTGATGCGGGTACCCGCGGCCCTGTGTCGCAAACTATCCGCCAGCGCTCGAGCGAAACACGATAAACTATCAATCAAATGAAAATAAACCATGGGCGTAAACATTAAAGTTTAAATTAGAATGCTGGAGCAGCCGACTTATACTAATTAAACGATTTATGCGTTTTTATAATTCAATTGTTTATAGAGAAAAAAAACGCCTTATTTCTTTAAACGATAAGAGTTGCTCGGAATTGCTACGGGCTTATACCAAGTCACGTGTTCACAATGGGTAGTGGAATACGTTCACTATCAAATGAATGTTGACGAATCGATTAATCGGAACTTATTCCTTTTGAAAAGCGTAACCTTTGTTATTTAAAGTATACCAGTTCCCTTATGGAGTTATCGCTATTTTTCTGGTTTAAACTTTTGCAATGCAAGAAGATATTCTTGCGGTTATACATATGCTGATTACGATAAGACTTGTTGATTAATTAAAGTATATCCATATGTAACATAGATGGTTGTTTTGCAATTTTAAATGTTAAGAAAAAAGTGCATTTAAAGAAGTCAGTTCGGTTATTTAAGTGTGGGTCCGTTGGTGGATGTCTGAATGTTTAATAAAATTTAAATAGAACAATAATTTCTTTACATATTGAAGCGCTACTAACAGTTGGAGGGTCCCTTTTTTCTGGTTGGAAATGCACCTACAACTGACGGTGAAGATGAATTATCACATACAAATACTGCTGAATTGCTTCCATCTATCGATTAAATGAAAAATTGCACATTTTGACTTGGCAATTTTTGACTGACTTAAAAAAGGAAGGTTCTCGATCTATCTTAATTTTATATATAAAATACCGTGTTTTCTTGTTGCTAAATTAATATTTTGTTGTTATGTCTAATTCACTGTCTGCGATTTATCTTAGTATCCATTACCTGTTAAGACTTATTGGTTTGTGTATTGTATATCCTTTATATGTTATGAGTATTAATAAATGTATGTCTTCCTTAATGAAATAAATAAATTAAAATGTTATATCTCCATGTCCATCTCAAGGTTGGTAATTTCATTGTTACCTTCAACTTGAAGATTAACTTGACATCGCTTGACTACTCCACCTGATGCAGCCTTGGTGAATAAAAGACCTAGAGCTCAGTGAGGGATAGATAGCGACTCTAACAGTATTTTATTGATTTCTGTAAATCTGTTAATCGATGCAATTGTCACGAAAGGTTATTCATAGATAATGACGTAGTAGACAACGTACGTTTCCATATAAGAAATCCTTTTCAATTAAGCGAACATACTAGCTCATGCCAGATACGACATCACAAAGCCCCAATTAAATCTTTTCCTGCTAAAGCTTACCCTTTCGTTTGAGAGATATTTAGGACGCCTCATCCATCATTTTTAATTCCACATTTCACAGTAAACTCCTCTTTATTCGTGTGGGAATGGAAAACAAAACCCAAATATCTGGCATTGTTCAAAATCATTGGATATTATTAACGAATCCACATCAAAACACTTTAGTTATAATCATTGTCGATACAATACGTAAATTTATAAAATTTTACTAGGAAAGTATATAAAATCTGTGTTTAAATATAATAAAGCATAAAATTAATATATTAGAAAGAACCATTGACAGAGCAGCTAGAAACGTGCCATTTTTTAACAAGGTATTGGGGACAATGTTTCTGGTTATTTAATACTAGTTTAATATTAACAGTAAAAAAAATCTTATTACGTACGCAAATCCTTTTTTATTACTTTTGAATTAAAAAGAATTTATTCAAAAGGACAGTTAAAATTTGCACAATTATCTACTTATTTATTAAGACGTATATAGTACTTTATTAAGTCTGTTCTAACTAGTCGTAGAAAAGTGGTCCATACGCCGTTGGTTGTTTATTTTTAATAATGGAAAATGTTCTCATATGAATTTCAATGAACATTTGTATGAAGGCGAATATAACATTCCTATATACAGCTGTTTTTTTTTTATGGATTAGGAGGCAAACAAACAAGCGGCTCACGCAAGCGATCACCGCCGCCCATGGACATTCGCAACATCAAGACTTGCAAATGCGTTGCCGGCATTCAAGGTAGGAATAAGCTCTCTTCTTGAAGGACCCTAAGTCGTATCGGCCCGGAAATACCTTTGAGGCCAACTGATTCCACAACAGCAACTAAGTCCTATTTGGAACTATTACAACCCTCAGTTAACACGTCACTGTGAAAACCCTAGACTACAAATAAAACTATCAAAATCTAAATAAATGAATGTTAAACGAAACTAAGGCTTAGCACTTTACAAATACAGTGATCCCCCTATAACACGATACTCTTATAACGCATTTTCATACTATACGGGAATACTCCTACAACGCGTTTTCATATAACGCGGAACCAATCTAACAATCTATTGATGCAAAAGAAATGTAAAATGTTCGGTGTGAATTTAAACAAAATTATACGCGACACAACGAGTAAAAAGCTTTATTTAAAGCGCAGCTTATTACCATTGCAGCTTCTTTGTTACGCTTAATCTCCGATCGGGTTATAAGCTTAATTTGATATTGTACATTCGACTCGATAAGTGTCAAGCGCACGGTGCGCGTCAGCGTGAACCCACGCAACCTCCCTTTTATAAATATTGAATGTCAATAAGATTATTTACAACAGATATATTGAATATAAATGAGAGATAAAAGATCGGGCTCGATTCCCGTTTAGAGTGCGGCCACAATGGCGCTTTTGTCGAGTCAGCTATTTTATTTGTATGCAAATTGTCCCATCGACAAAAGGACGTGATCTTAAATAATACAAATAAATTAAGTCGTTTTATAGATTATCAAGATCAGGCACAATCGATCAGCTTCCCCATTTACCTGTTGGTAATAAGTGTATAACACTGTTTTATTTCATTTAGTGTCTCATTCAGTATAATAATATACATAAATACACAATAGTATATTTTTTTTAATTAATGTTTATATGCATTTAAACACATTAATCAATCTGCAGGTATGATTTACTTACAGAAGAATAAAACTTATGTTTCAATTATTGGTTATGTCAGGTATATTATTCGATTTTGATATCACGCATAAACAAAAAATCGGAACCGCCTATTGGTTACCGAATGCAGTGGTGAGAATTAAAAAAAGTATCGGAAAAAGTCCACAATAATCTAAACGCGGTTTAGAGAACGTCGACCTCCTTCGAGTTGGGCACGCGACCAGGTAACACACAAGGAACCCACCTGCCGAAATTTCTATCAAGGTAGGTCACACCCTTTAGCGACAGATAATAGGTAAACGGTCCTTTTTTTTTCCTTATTCCCCCAGCAGATTAGACAAACTTTTGATCCGGAACAAATGGACATTATCATAGTAAAATATTGAGAATATATAGATGATATAAAAAGATGTTTCGTAGTTATCATATTAGTAAATATCAGTAGAAACTGCTTCTGTAACCTATTGGTATAGGCATGTGTTTTGTTTTGTTTCATATGTCATAAATTTGAAAAGAAATTTGAGTCCTGCGGGGGACAAAGACTGCGTTGTAGTTTTTGAACTTTTGTTTTATTGTTCTAAATTTGGCCACACAGAATTTCGAAGTAAAACATTGATTGGCGTTAAAATACTATATAAATACTTTTTTGTCACATATAGTACAGGGTTAGGGTAACACGGGCTGATCACTCGATTGCCTGTCAAGTAAGATAATCCATGCATCGGACATCTTTTATAATAAGGCGGCTGACGGCTATTTGTTGACGCCATCTAGTGGCGGGAGCAGTCGCTTCTATAGTTTGAATCTCACCACGACTGCGCCAAATCACTCTCTGGTGTTATCGGGTGAGAGTAAAGGAGTAGCGATTGCATATGCGAAGTGACACAGTTTTCACAAAGAAATTCGTAATGTTATCTATCTGGCTTTTAAATGAACTAATATACCCAAGCCGCGAAATAAGCGAAAAGTCGTGAAGAAGAAGCTCACGAGAGATTCATCTCGTCACTAATTATACGATTATTCAGAACTGCTTTGCACTAACAACACACAGGTGTTGGCCGATTCGACGTTTCGTCGGCTGGAAAGAAATATATTCGGAGAGTCGCCAATTATTCCAATTAATGAGTTGCCGTCGA
The DNA here is from genome assembly GCA_018247575.1 of Eurytides lysithous rurik. NCBI lineage: Eukaryota > Metazoa > Arthropoda > Insecta > Lepidoptera > Papilionidae > Eurytides > Eurytides lysithous. Next base: position 9,825 of record DWHO01002655.1, read on the forward strand.
CAGGAAAAGGAAGCTGCGCGGACTGCGAGCCGCCTCTATCTTTAGTTCGCGATTGTGCACTGAGTGACAGCGGGTTTTGATTAATTAATTCGTGGGCCATTCGCCGAGAGGGGATAATAAATTGTGCGTGCCCCGGCCTCCCGTGAGATGTCGCCAGTGGACGACACAGCGTTGAATAAATGATATACTCAAACGCTAAGATTAAATCCGTCTAGACCGAAATAGATTGCTAATGATGTCTGATACAGGTAAATGAAGTCCTTAAAACCAACACATCATTAAACATTCGACCCAGGAATAACTTGTAAAACTTATTCCTGGGTCGAATGTTTAATGATGTATGATTTTGAAATAAAACTTTTATTGATTTAATATATTTGTGTTATACTACCTATATTAACGTATTCCTTATCGGTACAAATGCAGACGGTGCTAATGTAGAGAAGTAATAAAGTAAGTAATAGACACTACTATTTATTATTTAAAAAAAAATGCAGTCTGGCAAGCTAATAAAATAAAAAGGTCAACTTTTTCGTCGAGACAATATTCTGAGAATTACAAATTAACGCCGACGATCGATGCGGTACATTTTTTTTTGTCTCAAAAATATGAATAGCAACCGAAATGGTTCCGCTAAATAAACAATGCGCAGTCAAATGCCCTAAGTCGGCACAGATGTTAGAAAGGACGTCCTTCATCCCGCATTATAAAACCCCAAAACGATCCTTGTTATTAATAATCATATCGGTGCCATATTCCAAAAATGCCGCCAAGGCGACAACGCACATGTGGAAGCAGACATTTTAGATTTGCATATGGCGGATGTGAAATTGTGAATGTATATAAATGTTTGAACAAAAACACTTCACTTAATACAACGAAGTATTTAATGTTATATGCATACTAAGTTATCAATAATTAAAAAAATAAATACTTTGATTTCATTCGCTTCATAAATTTAAGGTTTTATATTTGACGTTTTTTATTTTTATCATATATTATACTAACAGTATTTCAAAAATGTACGCCGTAAGCGAGAAAGAATGTTATCAATAAAACAATGGGATCGTAGGTAAGCAAGTTTTCTTTTGAAATTTAAAGAACGCAATAAAAGCCAGGTAAATTCCAACTTCAGGTATCTTATAAAGTCTTGAAAAATACACGGGTTAAATAAATATATGCACTTGAAAAGATAAATTCGATTCGGTTCTCCTATATCTTTTGAAGTAAAGCTTTTTATTCAAGGTTGATAACAGCAACAAACTGATTTAAGCTGGAACCTAAAAATATTTTATTAAAAATGTTTACGGCGATTAAACATCTTTTTTAAACTAAATTGTTAACATATTATTTAATTAAATTGGAAATACTTATACTTAAGACCTAAAAACAATATTGTTAATATCTAAGAAGATGATTGCGAAAATCTAAGTATTAAAACAATATTTAATTGTAATAATAACTGAACTTTTTGTACTCTTAATTATTTATTGTTATCAAAAGATTTAAATTTTGATTGAAGTTGTCGAGGGATTGGAGAACAAAGCGTAATATGATATATAATATTATAAATAGCATTGACATTCCTAATTATCGGCATTATATAATATTATAATTACTTTTTATCAACATTAATTGGATTATGCTACCTATATTTGGTTTTCTTTCATTAAAACACTTATTGGTTACGCACTCATAGTTCACTTATGTTATAAAACCGTTAAAAACTTCCCTGTAACGTATGTTTAAATTACACTACATTTTAATTAACGTACGGGTGTTAAGAGTTTTTAGTCTGCCGTAAACTTTAGATATTTATCAACGCAAACGACAGAATGCAGACCCCCTATGAGTAACCGCCATTTCACCATAGCTTTGTCATTAAAAAATCTCACCCTGGGAGAGCATTTTTTTCCGAAAAAAAAACTTTTAATATCTTTATATGTCAATTCTAGGAACACAATAATAAAAAATTTACTTTGTAAATTTATTAAAAATGAGAATTAAAAACATACGTACATATACTAGGTACTTACTTTAAGTAACTTGTGATGAAGTTCAAAACAAAATAAGGAGCAAAACAAAAGAACGTACGTTTACGTATAAATAACATCCAAAAAATTGTTAAATATAACCCCAAAGAAGAATGCAATAAGTGATTTATTTACCTATCAAATTATTCGTTACCTACCTTCGCGGATGTTTATCAAATTTAAATGTGTATGTAAAACAACTATCTAATCCTAATGTCGTTCACGATATAACTGATTTCATTTAGCTCGTATTATTTGCCGACATGTAAATAATACGAGCTGTTTAACAAAAACACTAACATATGCAATTCAAAGTTTGTTTTTAATTCAAATGAGTGGATTGCTTCACATAAGGCACCCAAATTTCCAACACGCTTGTTAACCAAAACAATACATTTCTATAAATTTTCTACTTATATAACACAGCTATTTTCTTTATTGCACTTACTCATCAAACGGATCTAAGCCATGCTCAATATGTGTTCGCGCGAAAAAATATTTTTCTGCATAACCGACGATACATTGCAACGTCGAACAAAACTTTTCAGATCAGAGGAAGAGAAGGCCGTGTAGGACGCAGTTTGAAACAGGCAAAATTGCATCGGTACGAATTAGAATAGCTTGAATTTCTACTACTGGGGGAACGACCAGGAAAAGCCGAACAAATCCGTTCTGGTATACCTGACCGAAATGCATAATCGTGCATATATCGCGACGTCGACTGTACCGTGTGCAGAATCTTCCGCCGCCGAGTGTACACCGTACTCACCACAGGACTGTCGTCTCCCAGGTCTGAGTCGCGGTCGGCGTCCGCCATGGCGTACGCCGGCACCGGTTCGCGGTTCTTCACCCGAATCTTGGCGGCTTTCGGCGCGTGCAGGGAGTAGAGGCCGCGCGGCACGTGTTCGCACGGCGCACACGCGCACTGACATGCAACGGGACGGGCGCGGAGAGCGTGCTGGCTACAAGTGGCACCGCGGCGCGCACGGAGTGCTATGGCGAGCGGAGCGCAGCGCGGCCGGCGCCCCCCCCCCCCCCCCCCCCCCCCCCCCCCCCCCCCAGGGGGGGGGGGGTTTAACAACACCCCCCCCCCCCCCCCCCCCGCGGCGGCGGTGGGGGGGGGGGGGGGGGTAAAAAAAA
>DWHO01002656.1:0-12997 GCA_018247575.1 Eurytides lysithous rurik
GATATAGGCATAGGAATGACTAACGGACTATTTCTGGTCGTAGATTATCTATGGCGCGGCAAATTTTATACGTAATTGCTGGCCGTTGGAACCTATAGTCCACAGTGGTATTGGTCATACCGTTGCCGTCCTAATTGTAAAGACTTAATTTTATTGATCGCACCTTCTACTTTCGTTGTCTAATTATGGTTTTACATTTGTATTTGTTATTGTATTAGGTTTGTAAAGCGCGGGCCTATATCACTAGGCCACGGAGGCAGTCAAGATTGTTATTATTATAATTATCCATTTCTTTTGTTTCTCGTCTGGTTGCTTTTATAAATATACATATTGATATATTATATGAAATATAATAGTAAAACATATACAAAAAGATATATACATAATAAATACTTAAAATTAAATATAATAAATAAATAAATATTAGACCCAACCAGACGCAAACCCACGGCAGGGGAGACCAGACGGCCGAGGTTTAGTGCGAAATTATTATTATTATTATGGTTCTATATTTTACAAGAATTTTTAGCGACACACTAGTCTCTAAACTCACTGAAAGCCAACAATGAAAAATTTTATTTTGACTCTACGCTACTCTAGTCCCCTCTTTGAGGCTTGATATCTCTACGACTATTACGAAGAAAGATTCTCTTCAATCCAGAAGGCAGTAGTGCTTGCAGATGCATACACGATACAGAACTTACAGGTGGCAGCATGAAATCAAGGAAAATATGAACATATTTCTCATATTCATTGCCTTGGCTTGTCTCATAAGGATTCCGATTCATCGTGTTACGGTATGAAAAGTACTAAAAATGATACTATACCATCCCATGGTACACTCTTGATGAACAAATGATCTGTTTTAGATTAAAACCAATAACTAATTGTTTATAGTTATGTTTATACCATTGAAAATTACACAGATTATTTCTTATTAACTTACACTTTTGTATGTGTCAATATGCTGAAACGCATTAATTGGTGTTAAAATAGGTGCTATGGTTTTTATCGCTTCGTGATATGTTTCTTCACAGAATGTTTGCGAAACTAAAATATATAAACACATGAAATTATTTATAGTAACAAAAAATTTGCGAGTTTACAAAATCGTGATTTTAAAACACGTTTAAATTTTGCCATTTTAGATCAAAATCAAAGTGATAACATAACAAGCTATTACGCGCAATCTATCAACGTGATGGCTTATATTTTCATGAAGACCTCCGCGCCGCTGACCCACCGAACTTGGCCCGAATGGAAACTATCCGAAAACTGTACACCGTGCATACCAACAGTCAATTCCCCGAAGGGCCGGCGCATTACAATTGTGTCAAAGCGCAAGTCGAATATAAAAGGTGCCATCAATATGCGAAAAGGGACCGCCGTCGTCTCTTCCTACTGGTGAAAAAGTGGAACGTACCACCGAGAGTACGTAAGCCATGTTAATTCAGAGGAGATACAACAGGTTTCGCTATACAAAATCGCTAGGTTTCACCTGCGGCATATTGGTTTCGGATAGTATTTCACCGTATTTGAAAAATGTCTCGGGAATATAAAGAAGCTCTCTCCAATCTCTCCGTCCCACAAATTACAAGTTTTCCAAAAACCATTTCTAAACGTTGTTCCATCGATACTTCGCTGCATGAAATAGGGACAAACTAACAAACGAACAAACACACTTTTTCATGTAAGATATTAGAAAGAATGAAATTGAAAACGTTTTTATAACTATTAAAAATACATACTATTATACTGCTTCACCATGATCCTCCTTATACTTAGAAAATTAACAAAGAAAAAGTTATTTCATATTGAGTTTGCAAACAAGTGCCGTGAATTTAAAATTACTTGATGAAACATGAACGGTTGGCGCAACCACACACCTGTCGTGGTTCATGAGTTCGATTCTCACCCGGGTATCTGTAAGGCCCACAGGTACCCGGATGAGCTTTAATCTAAGCGAAATTTATGTATGTAAAACGTCCTTACGACACAAATTTATCTTGCCTAGCAAAAAAGAAAACCTTTGCTCGAATATTATAAATGTTTAATAACAATAAAAAAAATCCATCTCGCTTTTTATTTATAACCCAAATACATCCTCCTGTATCGCTTATACGCATAATCATAATTTTTTACTTTAAAACCATCGACAACAGAATGAAGTGGCCAGTCAAAAACTGGCATCGCCGTCCGTCTCAAGTCAATGACTTAAGACAGCCGGAAGCACCGATAATATTCCACCGGGCACCACGAATATAGATGATTGAGACCAATAAAACGGTCTTTTGTCTCTCTCGCACATCACCCCGCTGGAGCGAGAAGCCCGCCCAGTAAAATTCACTCCACGTACAAGGAAGTGAGAACGATATCTGATGGCGGTGCAGCAATATTAATCGGGGCCCGAAGTCAACTTTATGCTAATTCGGAAAATTACGCACCCAACTAGGCCCGGGCCCAGGCGCCTCTCGCCGTTGTCATACCGTACGACGTCCGATCTATTAGTCTTTATTAATTTTCAAAGGACGTTTCGCATGAATCAGTACGGGATACGGGCAGAGACTTCCCACGCGAACGTATGTAGACAACGAGGTATGATATAAGAACTATTTACTATCTTCTCTAATTTAGACATCGGTACAAATTCCGACCTGAATTTGTTACATTAATATTTATTAAGTATTACGTCATACGAAGGGATTTTTAATAAACGTCTCGTGGTATTCCAGTAATGGTTTAATTTAAGTGAAGAAGCAAGTATTAGAAAATCTTGAACTTTGACTTCGAGAGCAATTGACTTTATTATAAATTGACACATTATGACAGTAGTTTACTCGACAGAAGAAAAAAACCGTTACACCGTGCTTTACCAACATGTAACTTTGATTAAATGTTTTAACGCTAGGAACTTTACTGTGTTATCGGGTGGCAGTTCTGTCCACTCGGAAAAAGCTTATTAGCAGACGTTTTTTCATTTTCGGTAGATTTCTCTCAGAGCTTTGAAGCAAATAAGGTAAAACAGATCAATTAAGATAAACTTCCTTAAAAGCATTTCTTATGTTTCTTTTCCGTCTGTCAAACTATAAACTTCACATTGACATGATGAACATTTGATTAACGTGAAATGTTTTACCTGATTCATTATCATTGTAACAAATGTTGTATTCAAATTCTAGTCATGGACCCAGTGGCGGTACTTCATTTGCGGCGATTCAAGCCCAAAAGCCCGGCTTGCCCTACTAAGGAGAAAAATTTATAAATCTTAATGAGCACATAATTCCCGAATAATTTATTTTTAAATTTGAGCGTTGCGGGGGCAAGCCGGGCTTCTGAGCTTGTATGGTAGTACCGCCACTGCATGGACCTACTATGTGAGAAAGGGATAGAATTTTTCTCTTCCGATATCGACATAAACATGACGTCGGATTTTAATACAATAAAAGTTATAGATAACACTGACACACAAACACACACATTAAAAAAGGACAAAACAAGCGTTGCATATTTCACTTTCGCTCGCGCTCTTACTGCATTGTCATACGACCACTATCACAATTATTACGTCAAAATGGCGGAGTGCAGTCCGTGGTCGTCAATTTCCGCGCATCCGCGCGTAAACGTCAAACCGACTGACTTATCAACATGTGGACGTCACATCGAGTGACTAATCAACATGTAAACCTCACATTGACTAAGCGTGGACGCCGAGATTGATTATCTACACCCTATCGTGTTTACGACGCATCGTCGTATAAAATGGCAATAGTAACCCCACCATTGTGTTAAGTGATAAATATTTATTCTTTCGCACGTTACATAAACTACACGTGGACACTAATGATGCTGTATGCGTTGTTTTTTTTAAGGTTTACGTAGAGGATATTCGGCTCTACAGATATACGTACAACGCATGGTAAGGGTTGCATTAGACTCGAAAGGAGAAGCATAACTCTAGTAAATGTTCATGTGGATTTGCATAAATTTTATTTACTAAAAATCTTTTAAAAATGTTTTTTTTTTGTGTTTTAAATCAAATATTTAGACGATGATCTCTACGAAAGTCAATAATGCCATATAACATCACCGATAATGTACAAAAGTGGGCCGTAGGAGGCGGGACCAAATCCTTACTTTGAATAGCAATTTATATTTAATTTATTTAATTAAAAAAATTGTACGCTTTTAAATGCAATATTTGCATTCAGATATTGATTTTCGACTATCAGATTATAGTATCGATATAGCAACCCGGAAAGTAAGAATTAGAACTAACGAACAGAACAAAAATCTGCTTGGTTTTGAACTGCATTCGCGACAGTATAGAAAACGATGAATCTTAAAAAGTAGACCTTGAAAAAAATAACTGGCTATGAGGTACTTGTCCAGGTCGACTACATAAGAGTACACAACGCAAAACTATCCCATACGAGTACTAAATCTTAACAATAATCGAGATTCACGAGGATTGAAAGTGAAAAAAGGGAGCCTAGCCAAATCTCAGCCGTAAGACAATGTCTTAGCCTGTCGGCGGGAGTTAATTGAAATTTATTGCGTCTCATCCTAGTATCGGAACGTCAAATGACACTTGCCACCTACGAACGATCGAGCGATATCCGATCCTAACTTCCAAGAGTACGGTTGAATTCAGCTTGGGCATGTTTTGACAAGACCGTTCCGTTTTTCGCCCGTGGATCGTAATATTTATTGTCGTTGGACAATCGAAGATAATGCCCCACTCATGTGATTTAAGACAATCACCGACCGCTTTTGTTTTATTGAATTACCAGCGTGCGTTTGTGTTCGTTTATTTTTACGCCGCTTCTAGTAGTACTGAGTGGATATACGTAACGATTGACGTTACAATGCATTAGTCTATAAGGACTAAGATATAAAAAAAGATTTTTCTATAGACGTACAGCAATACTAAAAGTATAACAGTACAATGGCACTAAAACTATATTACGTCGTCAGTAACCATATAACGTTAAAAACAACAGAAACTCACAGATGTCGCATCCATCGCAGGATTTTAAAACGTCACATAAAATTTTATTCCCCATGATGCATTACCGCGTAACACCGTGCCTGTAATCGATGTATGTTTACCCCATTACGGAACCCATTTGTTGTCCTACTTCGATGGTATCGGGATGGTGGAATGCTTTTTACTCCATAAAACTTCCACTAATGGTTCCTTTTGAAAGAAATTGTTAGAAACCTTTGTTGGTTCCTTTCAATTGGCTCCGTTTTAAAAGGATTTATATTTTAGCTTGGTAAAATGTTTGTTATGTTAGCTAACGCAGTCAACCAGTCAATACATAAAACGAACTGATAGAAGGCACTCATTACCGCTGATGGTAATTTTTTTTTATGGTCTAGGCTGACAAACGAGCAAGCGGCTCACCTGATGGTAAGCGATCACCGCCGCCCATGGACATTTGCAGCATTACAGAATGATACCTATAGACATTGAAACACCCGCTGCGATGATGTTGCTTTAAGAGATTTGTGGAGTTTGTGGAAAGTGATTGTTTGTCATTAGAGAGGCCTATAAACAACATCGGATAGTAAGGGCTGATGATGATAAAGAAACAGAAAATATAGTGAGTGTAATTTCAACTTCTAGAATAAAATAATAATACTTATGTTTAGCATGCATTTCACCTTTAATTACGTTAACGACAATACCTTTTGTTGAGACAGTAATGCTTACTGTTCTTATAACTGAAAATGCAATGGCACCACCTCAAGCTGGATCTGCAAAAGAGTCCTGCCACTGAGAAAAGTCTTAATGAAATAGTTATCAAAAATGTTACATAGAAATGGAAGATATTAAAGGCTTTCTAAAACATATTTACCTATCATCTTTAACCGTAAACCAGCGTAGAAACAAAGTCGCGTATAACAATCGGATCGTACCTATAGGTAAAACAAATCCAACTCCAGAATTTCAACGCTCCACCCATCACTGAGCTTGATCATGGTCAAGTTAATAACAGCAATTACTTAGGGTTAACCACACCCCGCAGTACATTTACCACGTCTCAGCGTTGACAGAAACAACGGCGCGAACAGCATTAATTTCTGGTTTTTTACAAACGGCACGAGCAATTTATTCCTCAATGTCGAGTTACACGGACAAACGTTTATCGAGTGAGTAGTTTTTATAAAAGAAGAAAGAGTAATTTTTATTTTAATATGGGAAAGCTTCAAGATGTAGCTTGTAATTTATAGTAATTCGGTCGGACGGATTCGGAGGAAGACTTATTTGTACCAATCGAATTACTATAATTTTCATCGAACTTTACGTTCAAACTTTTATTTATAACAATCGAGTTACTATCGACAACTATACGTAGTGATGTTCCTTCGATTTATTACTCGATTGCTAGTGCGGCTCTTTCCATACGTGTCGAGCTTACTTAAGCTGTCAATCAACGGAGAACAGACACGTAGAATAGCAATATCCGCGGTTGTCATTACACGTCGCCAGGAAGCGATGATATATCGGCGACCACTCCACGATACAGCGCTGACCTTTTGAGCTTTCGTAGATTTGCGCAGCGAGTCTGCGATATCGATAGGAGTGTGTTATATTCCCTGTGTACAATTCCATATCGATAATCGGAAAGGAGAGTTGTTTCGAAATTTTGATTTTTTTTAATAGTTTTAAAAAACAAAGCAACGACATAATATTGTATTTAACTGATCTGCATTTGCCTGATTTTATACATTTTTTTCATTACATTACATTCACTTAATAACTTAGTTTAAGAAAATATTTTTACCGTTATTTTTGCTATATACAGAGTGTTTTAATGACGGTTGACTAGGTTAACTAAAAGTTCGTTTACGTGCATCATTTACTTAAACGGGAGTTTATATAAGTTTTTTTTCTGGATTACTTTGATCGTTAAGCATATAAAAGGCACGAATTAGGACTCTTACCGAATTTTTTCCTTGACTAAAAAACGTATTTGGAAGCAATTAGTTTCATTAATATTTTTTACAAATATTTTATAAAGAATATTAACATTATTATAAAATATCACCGAGTGTAATACTAAACCATTTTTATTACTCAGTTCTTAATTATATACGTTTATAAATAAAGGCATACATATCCGAAATATTTTAAACATAACAGGATACAATAAGGAAGCGCTCACACCTATAATATACCGGCGATAGTATGGGAGGGACTTAAAATATCCATATGTGAGTTTGTTATGCAAGTCGTGTGCCTATGCCTTCTGGCGGCGAAAAAACCTAAACGTCACGCATCCCCGTCATACAAATTAGATAATATCCATACACAGTTGCATTAAAATTCAAGGAAATTCATTGAACCTGCATTCATAACCTCGAGGCTTATGTAATAGATGTAATAATTTAGTCATAGAAATTTATTTGTCGGCTGAAGACGATTTTATTGCCAGTTCTTTTTGTTTTATTGGTATTTTGTAAATTTGACATTATAATTTTAATTAAGCTTTAATTACAATTAATTTACGTGTTTTATTTACATTAGCTTTTAAAATGTTACCTGTTGCAAAAACATTTTTTTTCTCTATAATTATATACCTCTTCAGGAGCATTTTAAATAAGATTGATAATATTTTTAAGTAAATTTACACACCTTCTAAACGTTTCTTCTGCACTAAATAAAATGATCAAGGTGCCTTGAAATAATTATAATTAAATTTGTTACAATTATGGAAAACTAGAATAGAAAAAAATCCTCTAAAATTTAGTATTCTAGTGTCGCATCTTTTACAATTCAAGCAATAGGTGAAACGATTTCCATAGGGCATACCTACAGTATGGAGAAATTACTTAACTTATAAATAAAACATTAATTCCTTGGAATAAAAATAGTTCCAAGCAAAAATACCTACAATGTCCGCTTTGGAACTCACTTGCATCTCGAAACCAACCTCAAAATTCACAATTGACCGACGTGCCATAATACCACATAATACGGTTTATATTACAACTATGTTCAATTTAATTATGGTAAAATGTAACTTTGCTGATCGGCGCACGCAAAGGGCGTTAGAGCGCTTCTATCCAACCGCATAAAATACTATTTCAAAAATAGAACGCCAATGACAATGAAAATCTTTACCAACATGCCAAAATGTTTATCGTTGAAAATCGCTTAGCTTCATTGAAATTTAAAATGTTTTATATTGATAAGAGCTTATTAATATATTGATTTTATTACTATGTATTTATTTTTTACAACGCTTGGGTTGTAGATAATAAAATTTATTTAATTTATGACGCTGGCGGGTAAGATTTAACGTTATTTGTTTAAGGGAATACGTTATGTATTAAACAATAGTATTTGGTAATTCGTTGAAAGGGCTGTATGTGTATGAAAAAATTAAATCAAAATATATTTATTTAAATAGACACTTAAGGATAGCCATTTATTTATCTCAATTTGTGTGGTTAAAATAAGACGTGTATTTATTAGAAATACATGTCAATAAACTCTCATATTACGTCTTTAAAAAAATCGTCTTTAGTAAAAGTGAAAAATTGGATTGGCAAACAATAGAGAAATGAGATGTTGAGATTGCCATTCGAAATATCATAGACAATAATAATTCTGCTGAGAATTTTTTTACGGCCCAGCTGAAATAGCATTTAATGTCTTCGTATTCCGGCATTTTCGGCACGTAGGCTGATATGATGGACTATTTTCGCTTAGTTTTATGTCCTATACCGAGAAATCGACACGCAGGTTCGACAGATTATCGCCGGCGTTGTGACAGGAATAAAGTAAGAAAATTAAAGAGTCGATGCGAAACAGCAGAGCGTGCCAACATTTACGCAACGATTGCGACCACAATGCAGATAGACCTACCTACATATTCAATTTTTACGGAGTGATATTCACTAAGACGAAAATATAGAATAAGGTGTAACCTCAATGCCCCTTTTTCACTAGTCGATTTTTTTTTTAATATTTGCGTGCATTCAATTTAATTTGTGTCCAATTTCAACGAAAGGTTTAAACTATTTCTAAATGCAATTCTTACGGGTTTATCATAAAATGAATATTTATATTTTTTGCGAACAATTAAAAGTGGAAGAAGAGAATGTGGTACGATGTAAAAATTGTAACCAATTTTCAAGTGAATGACCAATATCAATTACTTTTATTTAATTTTAAACGAAAATAAGACCCAGATTTACTGATACTAACATCATTTGTTCTATTATCATTAATTAATTCTATTATTAAAATAAATTATATTAACCAAAAATGTTTTTAGATCAGAAAAATTACTCTCTTCCGTGTTGTTAACTTCTGCTATAGTTTTTATTTCCAAATCCAGTTAACTATTCTACGTCAGACAGACAAAGATGCAAATATAAACAACAACTTATTGTTTCTCACTTCCAGGTGTTAAGAATGAAGTTTCATTTGACACATATAGTTTGGCATAGCATAGGTTTTCTTTTCACAAACTGGATAGTTATTTTATTTTTCAAGAACGTTTCGCATTATCAATTTAGTCTGGAAGAACTAATACTAAGAAGTGATCTATTCGAATGGAAATCGAATTCACGACCCGCAACTTATACTTACACAGGTTACTCACTTAGTAATTGCATTGCACCGAACGATTTGTCGCAGAGATATGGAAACACTTGTTACCGAATGATAATTTTCAATTGGAACTCTTCTATTACACTAGCTATTATAGATAAGGTTAGTAAATATGTACTTAACACTAATGCGTGTCCAAATAGTTTACAGAGACGTTACATATCAAAGCCAACGGCAGTTAACGACGATCAAAAGATTTGGAGCCGCCGTAATAAATTAGAATAAAAGTAATATTTCTCTTTTTAGCTCGAAACCCCTGTTGAATGCGGTAATAAACCCAGTTCTGAAAGTAAACTTTTCAACCTACACGCGAAACTGATGAACGTGAATGTGAAAAACTAATTTGAAGATTAATATGATTATGAGGATATGTTTTGAAAGTTCGAAGAAATACATCGGAAAGCACTTTTGTGCAGATGGATCGATTTTAAAGATTTAGGATTTAGAGAAAGAATACTAAATTTTATATGGGTCGGAAAAAGATTTGCTCGCAATCATCCATCTATCAGGGAAAACTTCAAAAGCAGTTTCAGATAATGATGAATCTGACTAAACTATCTCATTCCCATTTTGCTAGGAAACCAAAAGTTTTAAAATAAATTGATAACTATTTTTAGGCTATGTCATATACAAATATTAAAAATATTCTAAATATTATTTTAAATTATAAGTTATGTTTTTGTTTAAATATTAATCTGAGTAATAAATTATCTGTTCGCCAAATTTCACTAAAATCTATTGTTCTTGCAGCTGTTTTTGGGTAATAGAGTAAAAAACCTATAGTATTTAAACATAAACATTCACGTTTATAAAAACTATTGTCAATCGTTACTATACAAATATTAAAAACAGATCATAAGCCGGTCTTCAATAAAGTCCTGGAATCTTTTCGATCATACCACAAATAATATGTCTTCTAATAATGTTAAATATTGTTAAATAATTATGTAATTCTGAATATGAGATGAGCAACTAAAACTTATTATTATTATTATTATACATGGATCACAATTTAATCTTTTTTATTTTTCTTGTTTTGTTTATAATAATCCCCTTTGAGCTCTTGCTCGCAAGTTGCGAAATATTCCCAACACAAGTATCTCAGATTACTCACTGGGAAGTTCCAATAACATGAGATTTTTGCAAATAAAATAATTTTTTATTTTACAATTTAACCTAATCAACTTTACGTTAATACGTTACATTTGATTTGAATTTTCTACTTTAGTTGCCACAGCGGTCATATGAGATTATAAAATCCGTTGAAAGGCTTGTTTCATAAATTGCTAGTAGTTTCAGACAACGGTATATATTATATTCTATGCAACTATATTACACTTAAAATGTTACCAGAACATAAAAATCTCAAAGTTCACCATAAATAAATGCGTGTTTATTCACTGGAACGCTCTGTGTTAATCCCATATTGCCGAATCTCTTTGACGGCGCGGTGCAATTATTTAAAAAGAGAAAAATAAATCAGCAGAATGTTTATACTAACATTATTTTAGAATATGGAGGATCGGACGAGTCTTGTTGCTTAAAAGAAAATTCCACTAGATACAGTTAGAAACAAACCGAAAATAGTTCTCAAGAACGGCATACACTTTAAAAGTGTTTACGCTTTCAAATCAAACATAGATTATTTAAATTAAATATATGGATTTTATCATCGTTCGCATCCGGAAGGCATTATCACTTAAGATGTATGTTGATGACTCGGTGTGTTTTAGTGATTTAAAAAAAAACTAAATATAACAATCTAATAAAGAACTCTTAAATTTACGGATTTTATAGTTGTCGTTACAATTTAAATCTTCAATGCTTAGAATGCTGTGTTGCAATTCTGGTCACGGGAAAGAAACGCTGTATAACGCACCAAATCTGTCGATTACTAACTGCAATAAAACTGTACATAATTTAAAATCGAATCATAATGTATCTTGCGTAGTTGGACCAATAATTTAAGAATGCAGTTATGATGCGTTTTAGTGTTTTGGCGGGAACATGTGTGCAATAATACGATTTATGTACATCACTAAAATAATCTCTATATGTCACGTACTCTTTATTTGTTAAGGATTACACAAAAGAACATGCAAAAATCGTAATCGCAACAGAACATGTAAGTATCTGAAAAAAATATCTACTATTGACATTACATCGCTCCTGCATTGTTGCAATCGAAATCAGCTGTTTGTCGTCAACGACGCCATTTTAATACCTCTACAGTGCACATTTCAAATTTGTGTCATAATTAAAATAAGCCCGCCAAACTGCTTGTTTATTTGACCGATGAAACATAACTAACCTACTTTAGCGAGCAGACTATATACAAAAATCTATTTAAAACCAGCGTCTGAAATGACTAAGACGCGTCTGTGAGTTTTTCCCCTACTTGTCGTCGGTTCGTAAATCATCAATGGATCGATACATACTTTTTGGAACGCAACATGGCAATATCTCGTTTCGAAGTAAAAGGAATACAAAGACCCATAGCGTCTTAATTTATTATATTGACTTTCATTGAAATAAAATAATACATATAATTAATGAAAAATATCACAATGGTATGTCGGTTGCCGTCTTAAATGTAAGTTATGTTTGTTTGAGATATAAATAGACATTTGTATTATTCTGAGAATTGTCATAATTTACGTTCTATTTTATAACAATTTTTTTACTCGCAGCAGAAGAATACAAATTGTTTATATAACGAATATAAAATAAGAGCTTTTATAAACAGTTATGTACGTACAACTTTATGTTTTAGTTATTTATTTTCACTTCTTGTGTGGGTTTATATGTACCTTGAGTTGTACCTTTTATCTTTCTTGGGCCTGAGCGTTATCAGGAAAAATAAACGTAGGAATAGTTTTTTATTGCAAAAACGCTTTTTATTTGCTACCAGTGACTGTGTTCTGTGTGAAAAATCAAACTAATAAATACATTGCACATTTAAAATATTTATAACAAACTGTGTAGACATAACAATTGTGATACAATTAGTGTAATCTTAAATTGATATGTAGTAAAAATTAAGATACTAATAATATATTAAGGGCTAACAAAATGACTGCTAATATTCCTAAGTGTCAGTGGTCACCTATCATGTCTCTCTCTTCATCGATTACCTCCCATTCTATAAAAAAATAATTACTATGTCATCCGTGTAAAACTGGAACGTAAATTATTACAAATTAAAAAAGAAAACTGGTCATAACATATACATAAATCATAAAGGTTATAACTTAAGTAATGATTTAGTTAAATATGGCGCTTAAAATTCGCGGTATAATAATTAAATTGCTTTTATATTATTTCCTAACTTTATTACGATTAAAAAAATACAAAGGCTAATGATAAAAC
>DWHO01002657.1:0-12994 GCA_018247575.1 Eurytides lysithous rurik
TTATTATGTATTGCCAATGTAATTTCTATCGCCGTCACAACTTTCATTGGGAAGCGGTAAAGTTTATGGACATTTATTGAAATATTTATATGGCGTTTGGCACGGCAAAATAGATAGACTTTTCGCGTCTGGATAATTTTTATTATATACTCACAGTATCAATTACGAATGTCCAATTGAGAGTCTGTCGTAGAAAATGTCATTTCGCCTTCAATACCCACTTAGGCATTTCTTCAAACGATGAAGTCAAAAAAGTGATTAACACCCGTTCGATCATATAATATATAAAAATAAATGACGATATACCTGAATAGTTTTTTTTTACAAAGCGTCACTGACGAAAAACAAAATTAAATTTCAATATTCGTGCCAATTTTTATATACGCTTTTCGTGTACACGCAAATAATATAAAGAAGAAATTGAAAGCTTTGTAATAACGAAAAGAATGACCTTACAACGTTTAATGGCATCGTCATAATAAACTCGAGTAACTCAGTCCACCTTTCACTAAAAGCAACACAAACAGACCCAACTCGCACACCAACCAACCAGACCTTAAGAAGCTACTTTAAGTAAGACAAACTGAGACGACGAGTTCTAATCAGCTGTGCCGCCAACGTCCATATCTCGCGTAAGCCCCTGCGAAAACATCAGTCTTCGGGAAGTTAATCCGGGAACAAACCGTCGGCCACGGCGCTGACAGCACCCTGTCAAGAGACCGTACCGGCTGCATATTGTAGATGACAGGGATTCATGACCGTTAAGTTTATTCGAATAGATCCCCGTAACTCGAAACATCGCTTCGAATGAAATAAATTAATGAACCCAGAGCATTGCAATGACAAAACGTGAAAAAGGAAAAAGTACTATAACTGGTAAAAAACTATATTAATACAAAACAATATTTAGAAGTTTATTATAAGTGATTTTATAGGGTTATGTGGGTATCCTCAAGTATAGTACATATTATGAATAATTTGTGTTCACGGGAATGTCTCATTTCTATTATACACTTAGAAGATGATTATTATTTTGAAAAAATAGACAAATTAAACTAAAATTTAACAAGCAAGAAAGAGTTACCATCTGTTCATTTATGTAAGACGGATATATCGCGTAAGGAACATGGCAGCACATGTCTGTTCCCGAATAATTTATTTTTAAATTTGAGCGTTGCGGGAATTATGTACTAATTAAGATTTGTAAATTTTACTTCTTAATAGGACAAGCCGGGCTTTTGGGCTTGTATGGTAGTACCGCCACTGAATGACTGTCCTGTGACCACTCTGTGAAATTTTAGAAACGTCGCGATTTAAAATCAAACCGATCATTACACCAGTGAAGAATTCGCCTACGTACAAATAAATTAAGCAAATGCAGACAAATTAAAAACCTACTCCTGTTTTGGGGTCAATTAAAACGAGCCCGAGGTTTCTCTAGCAACTATAATTTATACATTTACAGGTGCAATGTCATATTACCATTTAATTAATGTACATAGAATGACCAATAGCGTAATCTACGTTTAGACCGTAATTCAATTACAGAAAAAAACTGAACTACATTTTGTAAAATGGAATGAACGACGAGGCAATTATAGTCGACGCGAACAACGTCGCAATTATGTTTAATTGCGACATTGTCGCTTTGCAAATGTCGCGACAGCTCTCGAAGTTTTTTCATCGGCTCGACAAAGGCGTTTCGGGCGCTTAATTACGTTTTTTAGCAATCGGGACAAACGCCACGGATCGTATCGCCCGGGCCGCATTTATTTATTCCGCTGTTAGTATCCAAACAAAGGTTTCGCGCGTTTATTTGGCGGAATTATGTCGCAATCTGTAGTAATTTAATGCCATTGTCTCCGTATTCAATGGATGATTGTCGCGACGACAGAAGTCGTTTGGGAGGGCCGTTTATTTAATAATTTTGCGGAGATCTATCGATAAGAAGCGTTCATTTATTTATTCGAATATAGCGTATTGTGCTGTACGATTGGGATAAAGTCAAAGTCAAAATGCTTTATTTAAAATTGGATTGATTTACAGTAACTTGTTGACGTCTAATGATTGTACTACCTGTTCGGAAAAAATGCTCCAGTCCTGAGAAGAACAGGCGAAAGAAACTCAGTGGGACTTTAACTCTTTCTTTTTTTACTTTATCACGTTGACAATTTTTATAATTTACATCTTGAAATGGCCTGGAAGCGATCACATAATTTCCATGGTGTGCTATCTTCAATGAAATCATTTACTGTATAATATTTTTTTATAAAATATTTTTGCCTTAGCGGCTAGTACAAATATAAATAATTGCTTGTGCTTATTTTTTAAAACGATGCGCCTAATTTAAGATATAAATATCCTGTTTTATATGCGTGGCGTGGCGTAACCCCCACGCGGAGAAACGCTCAAATCTAGAAAAACTATGTGTAGTTCAAAGAAATATTTGGCCAAGGTAGAAATCGAACCTATGACCCGCAGTGTTGATTCTAATGCTAACGTAAGACAAAGCGCCAAACGAGCCATCTTCTATAACTAACGATTAACTTTAAAACAAATCAGAAATTGTAAAAGTTCCTATTGCAGATTAAGTCAGGAGAAATAAAAATTTAAACGCTGCGGCAGTGTAGAAACTATGAAAACCCTACGTGGCAAATTATGATTTATGGATACATTCAGTTAATTATCAATAAAAACCCAACAAGGTCTGTACAGCTCAAGAACGCCAGCGTATTTACCAATTACGAATGCAATAACCTTAATCATAATCGATAAATTACCAATCGCCACTTCGATAAAAAACCTTAACCAGTAACGCAAGCGATTTTAATGCAAATACGAGTGAGTATACGCTTCACCGGATAAATTGTGCCTTGAATCACTTTTAAACGCAATCGCGCTTTCAAACGGTTTTATTGTTGTCCGCAGCCCGTGCGAAGTGTTGGAATTGAGTTAAGAGATTCCCGCCGCCACGCGGACTCCGATGCCGTCGTGACAGAAATGAAATGAAATTTCTTTTCCGCGCGACGTTAGAAATTTATATCTCTCGTGAACAACAATTGTTGGGGTGTTCAAATTTAAGGGTTGTCTCATATTTGTACGATCGATCAATGTATTGCAATAGTTGCGACATCCGCAAATTTCAATTCAAATCAAATCAAAGTATATTTATTCAAGTCGGCCTTTACCAGCACTTTTGAATCGTGATTTTCACATTTTGCTTGTGAGAAAACTACTACGGGCTCGTAATGCAGTTCTGTTGAGAAGAGCCGGCGATAAACTCAACAGTTGCTCTTCTAAAATACCGTTACAGTATGTTAAGCCTTAATACAATGTAATAGCTGTCCCATATGTGAGTCAATGAATTAAGATCGACGCATCTTGATTTTGATCTACCAAAAACTCCCGAACAGTGTAGTGGCAGCTTTATGTATTGCTAATTTGTATTGTATACAGTGAAATAAAAGACAAGAAATCGTACCGAAGTACACAAGGTATTTAAGCGAATTCTGCGCATTTTATCTTGTTTTAATTTAATTTTGTATTCCCAGCGCTTCGAATAATTTACAGCATTCGTAGCTAAACCGCATAAGCAGTTGAAGAGCAGAACGATTGAACGGCCAGTCAGAACTAGATCATTTGATAGATTTAGTAAATCTAGATCATTTGTTAGACAATGCTACAGATAACGAGTACCCTTGAGGCTGAGCCCTTTGACAACCGCTAGTTCGACCCTCCGGGATGGATCAGCGGCCATCCTGTTGAGTTTAAAACCTTTACTCCTCTCCTCTTCCTCCTCTCCTCTTCCCTCCCCTACTCCTCAAGGGTTTTTTCCATTCAGGTTATTGGTAAGACGGGGATATCAAGCATCTGATAGGAAGCGTAAGCATAAGCTTTTCCATCGTCCTGGGCAGTGCTCGACAGATCTTATACCTGTATGCTCAGTAATTTTTTTAAATACCAATGTCCTCCCAACCAGAGTCATCCATTATATACAGTGATAATTGCATATTATTGAGTTGCAGTAAAACGACTGCAAATGGTAATTCTTTAAGCAGACAATGTAATGACCTCAGTACTGCTAAAAAACGTCGACACTGGCAAATATTATACTCAACAATAAGCTAATGATGTCATCATATCGCAATAATTATGCTTGTTTTGGGATAAAATGTCTGGCAGTGATACTTCTCGAGGCTGATGCTGCAGAGTCTCAACATTATTAAAACAGCGTAGCACCAATTGTCACTCTGAGTTTCTTTCGCCTGTTCTTCTCAGGACTGAGGCATTTTTTTCGAACAGGTATCGAATCATTAGACGTCAAAAAGTGATTGTAAACCAATCGAATTTTGAATAAAGAATTTTTGACTTTGACTTTGACTTGTTGTCGTCAGAAAAATCTTTAACGGCAGGCTTATGACGTTGTCATAATTAGTAATAACTGCTCTGCATTGAAATGGCTGGTAGTGGTGCTTCTCCAAGTGAACCCTGCAGATTCTAAGCACTGCAAAGAAACATTACCGCCAGCACCAATATCCATTTGGTGTGGCCAGAATAAATCATCAACAGCAGGCTAACGACGGTATAACATGCACACGATAAATTATTAAAAAGACTATTAAAATTAACCGAGTGTAATTACATTTGCCGCGAAACCTTCAGGCGTGTGTCGAGGGCCGCGGATAATTTAAGTATCATTGTTTATACACATTCGAATCAAGACCTAAGCTTTCAGCGGAATTTTTTATTAAATTATACTATCATTATTTATTATTATAGCGGTTGTAACTTCGATAACGACCAAAAATAGTATACCGTTGAGCAATTAAGTCGGTGATCAAAGACAATGGGACCGACAAATTTTTCACTTTAATATGACCAATCCCAGTGATTCTGACTTACAAGTGTCAAAGTAACAGCTTTGTTCTTCTGCTTAATTGCAACGAAGCAAACGATTTGAAGGATTTTTATTTATATAAATATAGTTCTAACAGCAGTAGAAGTCTTTTGCAGGGTCTATTTGGCCGATACCGCTGCATTCTCAGTAATTCAAATGCCATGCAGTAAAGCGCACAAAGTACCGCTTTCAAACGCTAAAGGCAAATTCGCCCGCGTATTAATAAAATATTGAGTTTTATCATCTCACGTCACTGAGTGATAAACGCAGTGCGGAGTCACAGATCGCCTATTTATTTACTGAATTTCTCAAATGAAAACAAAGTACACAAAAAAGTTAAGTTAGAACGAAGTTCATAGAGTAAACTATGAACAACTTCTAATAAAAAAGACTATGATGTTTTTGAAAAAAAATGTATCAACGATAAAATAGACTCTCGCACCTATTCTTGAAGTGGTATTCAATTTATCTACTTCTAATAAAATCTGTATATTTTTTTTTTTATAACCCAACAGTGAATGCAACTTTTGACATTCAACGTCCATTTATATACGATAGTAAAAATATGCCTTCTAAGCTTATCACTTGGACCAAGCGACATTGCAGCCTTGTAATTTGTGCCCCTATCAATTCTGTCGTGTGTCATTAAGTTTCACCTTTTATATCGCTGATAATAATCTACAAGTTATTAACGGTGACTGTCAATCGTCATGATTAAATATATCGAAAATGGAACGGCGTAGCATGTTAAGTTTTTTGCATGTTCGAGACATGAATAGATAATATAAAAAGTGTGTACAATACAATACAAAATAACAAGTTATTAACATAATTACATCGACTTGCGTTGCAATTAAACTTAACAGTCTTGCATTGCAATTAGTAAATTTTAGTGTCAGAAGCCGAATGATTTTGAATAATCTTTATTTAATACAAGACACCACTGCACTAATCCATAAATTGTATTGCTTTACTTCGTGTATTTAAAATTCAAATTGAAATATAACGAGGTAAGAAGGTAATTAAAAACATTCTGCAGTTAATAGGTGATTACATAAAAAATCTGAATAAATAAAACACCAATTCGACTCAATTGGGGCGTCTCATTTAAAATCCAATCAAATTACAATTTCAAATTTCCGTAACAATTTATATCATTGAGTTTCAAATGAGTTTCTTTTTTTTTTATTTCAACAGCACTAAGCGGAGGTCGGGGCTTGTGTAAATAAGGTATTATTAATTCTATTATATGTTAATAATATATTGAGTAGCGACGTAAAAATTCATGACACCTACTGACACATTGTCACGGCGCGCGCATATAGTCATTGTCATTGCACAATGGGCCGATTTTAATATTCCAAGGTGCGACACAACTGTGGATCTGTATCGGAGGCGAAATACGCGTGCATCGGTGCATACGACGCGCAAGTTCACGCACCATTCGGTTTCCACAGAAGACCCCTATTATGCGACGTTAATATGCCAATAATAAGTGAATCGGTTGACCGAGCTAAATGCAGACAGACAAGGAGATATCTTTCGCGCCCCAGGTAGGGAACAACGAATTAACATGACAACCGACCATCCAGCGTAGACTAACCCTCTACGCCACATGCATTATTCATCCGCCGATATGTAAATTCACCTCGGCTTATGTTTATGCTAATCGTAATTGGTTATTTCGTTGCACTGATTACACGGCACAACCCCATTGATCCGCTGGAGGCGACCGACAAATGTGCCCCGCCCGAGGTCCTCCAATTGTGTACATTGCTACGATGTGTAATGTATTAACAACGTGAATATTGCTATTCAGATTGCAGTCTAATCTAAAGTGCTCTCCTCCGCCAAGTACCTCACAATTGATAGGCATTTTAATATAAAACAATAGTGTGCAAACATCCACTGTAGTATGTAAACTCTAACAAATTAAAAATGTTCGTTACACACACATTATCCAACCTGATGTACGCATGAATGCGACGTTTACCTTAGTTGACAACACTAATTAAACTTTGTCAAGTGATGAATGATTTATGTGTTCGTTACTGTAATTTAATATGATGTACTCATTTTAAAATGCTGTCGCAATTTAAACTAGATGTTTTGATCTTTGATTTTTATTAACTTTATACTTTTTAATAGTCATTGGACGATTCAATAACTTTGCCCCATTTCGGCGACACCTGCCTTATATCAATGTAGTTCCACTAGCCGCTCATAGATGGCGCTAGTGGTGGCGTGAAAACAACGCAGCCGCGCCGTAACTGTGTCAAAGTCGTGTCGCGTTATCGCTATTAATTTTATAGATTTTATGATTTATTGCCATTATACGGGGCCAATAATAAAAACAGAGCCGGATCGTAAAGCGACTTGTTTATCAGCAATGTAATACGCAATATCCGACATTCATTCGAAGCGGTGTTTAATTTGAAACGCTAATACACTAGCAACTGTAGAGCCGTCCCGATAAAGCAAAAAAGAAACAACAATATCATAACTTGTTATTGGCGAACGTTCAGACCATCGTTTCATTCGGTCGGACCTTTGAGAGTTTTATAAGCATTTAAATGTTCGCGACGATCGTAAATAAAATGGTTTTTTTTATATTCGAGAGGTCGTTAACAACGTTTAAATGTTGCGCCTCGTTTTATATTTCAACATCACAAACGCGGTCCCCGTTTTCATTTACCCCACCACCTGTCTTTCGGCCTTTCCGTGCGACCAATTATGCTTCTGACAGTTGAATTTTCGACATGACATGGGCCTAATCAAAATAGCATTTGTTCAACACAGAAAAAGAACTCTGTGTTAACAGAGCTGACAGCTCACGGTTTCGTTATTAATGGCCCTCGACGTCGCTCTAGCGTGTGTGCGCCTTTTTTCATTGTGATTTTCAATGTACGTATTGAATTGTTCGCTTGTTCTTTTTTGTTTTCGCTTTAGGTGGGACGGTAGTGGTTCGCGTGATCGCGGTACTATTCTATCACGCTTCGTGATGATTGACGTGCTTAATGTATGTTGGGTGCACGTTTATCAATCATTCTCAACAGTTTGCTGCCTCATCGAAAGTCGGAGAGAGTACCTTTGCGGCGCTCTGTACTCTATTTTTATGGCTCGCTCTTTTATTTTCTTGTTTATGTTTGTAGCTAGTGTGAAAGATTAACTGGTAATCAATAGTAACTGCGGACATAGATAGAAAGAAAGCGACGTTTAATGAATTGCAATACCAAGGTGGTGTTTGAATCAAATGGGAAAAAATGCTAAACGGACCTAAGAGTTTAAGTCAGGAACTTAACATTGAAAAACAACTTTTTTTCCACTTAACTTCATCAGAGAACAAAGGATTGTTCTTGTAGGATAATCACAGTGTTTGGATGAAATAATAAACTTGCTACGATTGGTATGTAGATATTATATTTGAAATATTTTATTTATTATTAAACATAGATTTTTTTTACACATAACATTATCAGCTGTACATTAACCACAGTGGATCAGACTTCACCTGCGTCGCACTGAGTCCGTCCGACGCGACGGACTTCTTAGATAAATAAAACTAATTTAGATTGCACTAATCACTAAGTTTGTCACGGCGCAGAGCGCTGCGGAACGCGTATTAGAGTCTATCGATATCACAGAAGAGAATTGGACATTACGACATAGATTAACATATGTCCATTTGAGACACTGCACAGTCTATTGGTGGACAGCGGCGGCACCGAGCCTCTGTCCGTACATCGCGTATGGCGAGTAGAACGGTCCGAGAGCAGGGTTGAAGGCGCCGTAGGGCGAACCGCCTAGGCTAGCGGGCAAGCCCGCCTTCGAGTACGGGTGGTAGCGGCTGGCTGACAGCGGACTTAGAGGCGCCGTCGGGTACGCGCCACGGAGTCCGGCGGTCGTGAACAGCGGATTGAGAGGGTTCAACAGGGACGCCTGCGTGGAGGTAGCCGAAACGGGCGTGGATCCGTCGGCGGTGTGGCTCCTTAGGTGCTGCAGCAGTTCCTCGGAGTTGCCGAATCTCTTCCCGCAGTACGACTCCCCTACAATCCAGTTGCAAACGTAGGGCCGGCTTAGCTGCGCGTATGGGAGGCTGCCGGCTGCTCCCTGCTGGGAGAGCGCCATTGCCATCGCCAAATTGTACTTCTGGTGTTCGCATTGTGTGCAACCAGCCGGGCAGGATCCGTTGCTCATGAGTAGATGATGGTTATTCACAGAGAACTGGCACCCAGTACAGTAAGGGTCCTTGCACACTGGCACTAGAGTTTCGCCGCCGGCGGGAGTTTTAACTCGCGCATAGCCTAAGTACGGGTTTGGTGAGGATCCAGGGAAAGCTGCAGCCGCAGCGAGCATAGCGGCATGGTGGGCACTGAACGGAGCTCCGGCGTACGGTGGCCTGAACGCGGGATTTGCATGTTGTTCCATCCCGGGCGGGCAGCACAACCCCGCAAGCGGGTTGAATCCGGGCAATCCGGGGAGGTTTTTGAAGGCGCCCAAATGGTCCTTTCCGTGGCCCAAAACCTCGAGCCCGGAGCGGATGATTGGGCTCGTACCAGAAGAACCCGCCGGCGAGGACTTTTGTTCGTGCGACGGCGTGCTCTTTCCGTTGTCGGCCGACGGCGGTGTGGATTTACGGCCCGGAGTGCTTTTGCCAGACTTTTTCTCGTCGGAGCTATCAGTGCTGGCTTTGGACGAAGGCCTCATTTCCTCAGGCTTCTTCGAGACAACATTGGCCTCGTAAGGTTTGAAAGCCAAATGTTTGCTTTCGGGTGTAGAGCGTTTATCCGATTTGTTAGCGTTTGGGGAAGAACGACTGACTGTATCACTGTTAACACTATTCACTGGCTTCTTTTTGTCAAGCGGTGGCAGTAGAGGCTTAGTAGGCGCTGTATCCGCGCCGATCTGGCTGCATGTTTGCGCCAAAAGCGCTAGCGGGCTTTTCTTCGAATCCAACTGTAACAAAGGAAATTAAACATTAAAATCCAGTTGCATTATATTCGATGTCAATTTTTACTTAAAATTAACAAAAAGAGAATATTTAAAACTATTTATTTTTATTTTTTTTAATTATTGCGTTTTATTTTCAATTTTAACTGTGGTCCGTAGTCGTGGGTCACAATTCATATTATTCATGTTATAATGTGTATAATACACGGAATTACAAGAAATCGTTATGAAAAAACAATTTAATTTTTTTTAATTTAATAAAAATTATACGTACAGAGGATGGAAGCGGCGTTAAATAATCCGGTTGCAGGTACTGATTGGGATTAGTGGTCATCATTCCTCCGTCTTCCAACACGACCATTTGGAGAAGAACTTTAACGATAACACAAACTTCACAGCGTTCACCGGGCGAATGGACACAACTACTCAGAGAGGCGCGTTACGATCGGTTGATGCGTGCGTTCGCTGCGGCGGCCGAGAGGACTGTGGGGTAGGGAGCCCCTCCGACGGACGGCAGCGCGGCCGCCCCACCCCGCGCCCCGCGCGACTGCGACGTCACTACCCCAAGACTTTGTCAGAGCGAGAGAGGCGCAACTCTCCGCTGCAGCCCGCGGCCGTAAAAAACAAAGCGGAAACGACACATAGCTGCATTGCGGTAGGGGAAAAAGGAAAGGCATGGCGCGGATTGAGACGTGCGACGGCGTTGGCGGCGAGCCACCCATGACGGCTCTACCTGCCCGCTCCGTTGCACTCTTATTACGCGCGAGCCGACACATTCGCGACCGCTCACTCTTTCGCGCCATTGTCCTCAGATGTTCCCGCTTTCGGTCGGCAGGATTGTTGGCCTTCTTCTCTCTATCCGATAGTGCTTTCGCTTTCCGTCCTAGGGGACTTGTAGAGCTTTCGTCGTCGGCCTCAGAACCTGTCATGTACGCCGTAAGATTTCAAGTTGAAGAGAACATTAAACGATCTGAAACAACAGAGCTTTGTTCAACGATTAAACGACCGAATAATGGAAATTTGATACACGATTGGGAAAAATTCGTTCAACGCCCCTTCAGGTGTCTCCGTCTGGAGATCGATTTAGTTCGGGTCGGAAGTTGGGGACGGGTCGCTATTGACATCGGCGAGTCCATAACGCTAATGTTAATCCGACACTAAGACCTGTCAAACACGGCTCCGCTCGGTCGGACCCTCCGTGGCGATCAAATTAAATACGTCAATTCGGGGACCCGTATCAACAGCTGCGTGCGACGTCGGGGCCCTTTAGAAATATTGCTTATTGTGTCCAAACAAAGATACTAAGTATAACGTATGGGCGGACGACAGAGGTCGTAAATAACCCGCCGCGCCGTAATATATTTGACAGTGCGCCGACACGCGAAACGGAGAAAAAAAAACATGTTTATTGCGAGAGCCCGGTCTCGCAGGGAACGTGCACTCCTATAAATTAGGAGCAGTAGTTTCGCTGTTTGTTTAGGGGCCGAATAGACGCCTCT
This sequence comes from Eurytides lysithous rurik, assembly GCA_018247575.1. Lineage (NCBI taxonomy): Eukaryota > Metazoa > Arthropoda > Insecta > Lepidoptera > Papilionidae > Eurytides > Eurytides lysithous. Next base: position 11,347 of record DWHO01002657.1, read on the forward strand.
GTGTTTTTTCAATGTCCCGGCTACGCTTTGGGATTGGGATATTTGATTTTGTTATAATGTGACCTGACGGCTTTTGAAGTCCTTTTATTGTATAGTCGCTTAGCTGGTTGAATTGTTCGTGAGGTTAATACTGTTTCTGTTTCACTTACCTTGTAATTTTATTAACTTGTTGTCTGAGATCGACTTATGACATATAAAGGACTAACTTGACTTGAAAAAAGGTTTTTTTATTAAATAATAACCAATGGAGTGACAAAGGACATCATATAGTTAATTTAAAACTTATTTACTGCAATTAGATGAATATGTTATATAGTATTTAAATTTATAAAATTAACTTTCGAATTATACGACACACTCGTTATTACGAATTGTAGTTACCTACTAATACCCTAAAACTAGTATAATGCTACAGGTTGTCAGCAATTTTTCTTGTACGCATGTAAGATTACCTAAATGGGTAAGTGCAATTCAATGTAGGCACTACATTAAGAGGCTAACATGCTCCTGGCATCACTATGACCAAAACAGGAAATTATTCGGTCACGTAAAGGTGAACACGGAATCTTTTATTAATCATAAATGACATTCAACCATTTATTATTACTGTCATTATATGTGGTAATTATGAACATTGAACATGTTTAAAACCACAAACGATATTCAGATTTTTATTGTTACTACGATGATATGTGTTAATTATTATATTCACACTATTTCAACTTATTGTATTTACCTTAGATTATTTAGTATAATTTTGATTGTCAGATATGGAAAAACATATCAGAGACGTATGTATCTATTTTTTTAACATCTGTATTGTTTCTTAGAAATAAATTCATTTAGTACAAATTAATTAATTAATTAATTTCGTTTTAATTCATTTCATTCCGGATTAGAGATGTTTTATTGTCATCTGTGCCATATAAAGAAGGATTGTATGTCCAAGTTTAAAGAAGTTTTGTAACCCTTTTATACCACCAGGGTTATTTGCCTCAACACAATATGAGGCAACAATTTTTTAAAAATTGGTTTTAATCAGTACAAGAGGTATTTTGTTCATACAATAAATGTTTTATCAAATAAACATAATCAGTCGATATTTTTACGTTTATCGTATTATTTTACCCACTGGATTACCTGTAAAATTATTTTTAGAATTAATAGAATTAGCACCAAATAAAAAAAAAAATCAAAATGTTTTGATATTTTCATGATGAAATCACCACCAGTAAATACTTTAGTGAGTAATTTCGCATTAAATAGTTTTTAACTTGGACAAAATTGAACTGGGGTATCGAAATATTGGTTATCAAAATACGTCTCAAAAGATTGATTAAACAAATTGTACGTTAATTCTTGCGAGTTTAGTCACTTATGTTTGCTTAGTGACTAATAAGACATTCTTTGTCACTGCAACTGACGACGTTTCAAATGATATAGTTTGCGTATTTTATTTAGCAATCCTATGTCGAAAATTGTGTTACTTACACCAGAATACCAAGATTGCATATAAATAAACACATAATACTTATATTACTTTTATATTACTTTATATTACTTTATTAGCAAAAAAATCTCATATACATTATGTTATTAAGACTTCCCAGTAAGTAATCTGAGATACTTGTGTTGGGAATATCTCGCA
>DWHO01002658.1:0-12993 GCA_018247575.1 Eurytides lysithous rurik
TGCCCCCAGTAGCTCCTTCACGTGCATTCCAACCTCCAAATTCCTCTTCGACTGGTCAAATGATTTCAGCGTAGTAAGAACTTACTACGCTAATCAGACCGTCGAAATCAACTATTTGTCAGTACTTCCGTGAAGTATCTCAAAAGTGATGTTGTAGTTCTCAATGGTCATGTCTCTTTCGCCTTCGTCTCCTGCGTATCTGAAGGCCGCCGTCAGCTTCATCTGGAGGAAAGATGTGTTTCTTTGGAATTTTGAATGTTGTATTGAAGTTATATAGAAACGAAACATTTCACGGTCTAAATGCATTTCAGATAAGTTAAAACCAATGTTGAGGACAACTTTGAGGTTAACTTTTCACGTCTTCCTCTACTTTTATGATCGTCTTATTTGAAAAGGACTCTGTTGGCAATAAATAACAAAGAGGTCAGACGCTCGTAACAATTTAGCGATATTCGTAAGCAGCATTTCTAATAAAAGAAGCATAGAGAATTAATTTGTAAGTACCTTTAGTTGTTCGAGGAAGGACGTCCCTCCACCACCCATGGTCTGATGTTATCTGGACCGAAACGCGGGACAGATGCACGATGCCCCCAGTAGCTCCTTCACGTGCATTCCAACCTCCAAATTCCTCTTCGACTGGTCAAATGATTTCAGCGTAGTAAAAACTTACTACGCTAATCAGACCGTCGAAATCAACTATTTGTCAGTACTTCCGTGAAGTATCTCAAAGTTGATGTTGAAGTTTTTGTTGGTCATGTCTCTTTCGCCTTCGTCTCTTGCGAATCTGACCGCCAAGTTCAGCTTCACCTGGAGGAAAGTTCATTGAAATTTTGAATGTGAGATTGAATTAGAGTGTAGTTAAGTTATTTAGCAATAAAACGTATTATACAGAAACAAAATTGTATGGAAAGTTTAATCACCTATTTACATTATTGTTAACTTCTACCAAGGTTGAGATGTGAACTTTCATAGATGTGCTATCGAACATCGTCAACAAATCTGTTCCCGTGCTGTACGAGTGTCTCTTCTATTCCACGACCCGGACTTTTATGTGGACTTTGCGCTTTCATCCTGAAATATCCCAAACACGTTAGTAAAATTTTTCGAAGCAAAGAAATGAATACTCCACAAGACCAATGGCTTATTTACCTTCTCGTGTAAGAGGATTGCTCTTTTTTGCCGACATACGGACATTTTGTTTTGAAATGTAGGGAAATTTCATGTGTAGTTTGTATGGTGAAAGGTAAGAAAAGAATGTTTGTATTTAAATTTTAACAATTTATTTAGCGAAAATGATCTGATGAGTTTACATATGTAGTTTTAACAGATTTGAATTTTTTTTCTGGAGAGGAAATTCCAAATATAATGCTAATACACGTTTTACTTTTTCTCGATGGATGACGCTATATATACAAAATGTTACTTTATTATTATTTCAATATACAAATACATTCTAATGGTACAACTTTTACTAGTTTAATCCAAATTAAAAAAAATTAAACACAATAATATTTACTAGAAATGACTGGATTACTACTAATATTCATTTGACAAAACCTATTTTCCGTGTGTGACACACGACCATTTTTTTTTTTTAATTTTATTTAGGAACTTTGACACAAATATGTAATGACCTTACCCCTAACCTATTTAAAGGTTTAAAAATAAATTATTTACAATTAATCACTACATGGAAAACATAACTGAACAAATTTATATGAATTATAACCAGGTTTAGAACTAGCTTTAGACAGTATGTGGTGAAAGGCACCTAAATCATAAACATTTAGTTTGATCTCATTTATATCTTCACGGTCTATTTTAAAATTTAATACATTCCAATAACAAATGATTGTCATCTTCAATAGTTTCACAGGTTTCATAGTTACATATTTTGACCATATTGTTCTAGACGAATTCTTTGATAAAATAAATAATGGCATTTATATGGTTCCATGATTTTCTATGGTACAAATGCAGGTAAATCTAAAATAATTTTTACATAATTTAACTCAAAATTCTCAGACTCATTTGTTCACACTGGGTTTCATTATTACAATTATTCAATTGGCTCGAGTTACTTATTCAAAACAGTATATTAAGACTTAGTAGAGCTTAAACTCACGTCACTCTAAAGATAAAAAAACTTCTTATTGAAAACTGAAAAGAATAATCGCTAGATCCATTTAAATTTCAAATAAACTCACATAGAATACCATATTATTACAATTTTCTATAATTTACTTTCTATAAACTGTATGTATTGTTTTATTATGAATACTAAACACAACTTCAATTTATACAATCCTTTTAAATATTAATTGTTACATAAATAGCTTTTTAGGTTATCTAGTAAAATTTCCAATATTGATTTGTAATGTTATAACTACATAATGACAGAAAATAAAAAGAAACTTATCAACAAAGTAGAACCATAAGATTTCAGACTTCTTTCTTCTTTCGTGCTCTCTCTTGTTTAGTCATGCTTCTCCATTAAGTTAGATACTGCCAACAAAATAAGTCTCGTTTCGGCTTTATCTGGAGCAAAGATGGATTTCTTTGTAATTTTCAACCGTTACTTCATATTATATAGAAATAAAACAAGTGATTTTTTACATACATTTTTGATAAAGTGATTTTTGGGCGGCGGTAAGCGGTTACCGCCGCCCATGGACATTTGCAACATTACTAAACTTGCAAATGCGTTGCCAGTCTTTAAGAGGGGGGAGGATGATCGATGGGCCACCGGCCAACTCACTCACCGGAAAAAATGCGGAAGCAAAAACACTTCCACTTCACGCCGATTTTCTCTGAGGTCGTGGTACTAATCCGGTTCGAGCCGGCCCATTCAGCATCGGGAACAGCTGCGTGGCTCTACCACCGATAAATTAGAGCTTTGTATAATGTATTCTCTATAAATGATTAGTATTCAATAAATACAAAAAATCAGTCGTTATGATCGAGAAGAAAATTATGAGTACCTTTATTTGTCGAGGGTACGCGTCCCATCACCACCCATGGTCATTTCAGATAGTTTCTGAATCGAAACGTGGTGCAGCTGCACAACACTTTCAGCTGCTTCTTGGCGTGTTTCTTCGCCTACAAATTCTACCTCGACTCGTCACAGGAACCAAGCGTATCCGTTTGACGTCCATTTAGCTGTTCATGCCATGGAAAACAACTTTTTGTCGTTACTCCCTCGAAGTATCCTAAAAGTAATGAGAAAGTTCTTAGCTATCACGTCCCTTAATTATACAATTGTCTATAATATCATACACAGACCGATCATCCGACGACGTAGGAATACTATTGCTCGAAAACAACATTTAAAAACGAAAACTTACTTATAGCCCAATTTTCATGAAGACTTTGTTGTTGTCTAGAAATCCATACTGGTTTTGTCATCTTGATCTGATATCTACCAGTGCTCTCCGTTAGTAAGTTCAGAAAATGAATCTCCCTCGGTCACGTCTGTGGTTTCAATCCTCTTGAACTGTAAATTAAAGGATTGTGTAAGATAGATGGGACGACGAAGAAAATGTAATACCTTCACGTTTTCGAATCAAAACGATAGGTAACTCCGCAGTTTTTCAGCTGCTTCGTCGACAACTTCCGTTAGCCGTTGTCCGACTCTGTAAAAAAAAAAAAATTACAAGCCTGGGTAACAGAATAACATGGTTCAATTTTTGTTCTGTCTAAGATATAAAATATGCGCCATGAAAAAAAAAAACTAATTACTGTGACACCGGAACCCGGAGCGAAGAACCTTGAACTGCACAGACCCGTCATCTCCGACGACGCGTACATCTATCGTTGATCTAAGTATAATAGATACAAGTTAATAATTAATATATATTTATACACGCGACAGTAAAATCGATATATCACAGAGTATACGAGCAACATGAACCTTGTTGTTTCCGCGATGTTTCAATTGACGTTGGATGTCCACGGCGCGCAAGTTACGCTGTGACGTCACATCGTCGAGCAGATACCCGCTGCCAGCAACTCCGCGCTGATTCAGCTTCGATCTCCACGGATAAGTGGCCAACGATAAGGAAATGTATTGTCAATAAGAACGGGACATTTGAAAAGGATCTATCGGTGAAACAGCGATGAGGCCGACGCTACAGGAAGCGGAAGGTCGGCGGCATCTCGGAAGATCGTCCACGCGATTGCGTCGGCAGCCAGTTGTCCCTTGAAGTGGCGACACAGTTGCCGTAGCGTCGGCTGCGGCTTCTGCATGGATGCTCTATAAACATACTTAAAGTCTCTGTTTTACTCTGTTAGTTTATGTAGCGATCATCAATGACTTTACCGATGAAACGGCAACATTTAACTTGGATTTCCCATTTAATATACATCTTTTTACTTTACCGTTTGAATTTCTGCTACGCCAATACGTTTCCTGTAACTATTTAGAACTCCTCTCCTTTATTCAAGGGTAGATAATACAAAAACAAAACTTACCTTGATTTAGTTTGATACTTACAACCCAAATGTCTGTAAAAAATAACAATATAGTTCACCAAATCTCTCCTTTTCTGCCGTGTCCGTATGGTATACATAAAATATACATAATATTAGTATTATATCAAAAGAAAAGCTGCTCATTGATATAAGACCGTTTAGCCATTTGAGCGTCCGAAAGTCGCGAATCGTTTTGGCGGCAAAATTTCGCACGCAATAAACATTTATCATGCCTAAAAACTGTATAACCTTCCTCGATAAAAACGTTTGTAAAAGTCAAGTGTAAACCACAAGTACAAATTCAAAATAAAAAAATAAATTGTTTATGTCAGCGTGTATAGAACGAATCAAATCAAAACACACAAAAATCGTGGTACTACAGTACCGAAGGGACGTTCAAGTGGTCAGAAAAACAATTTAAAAATGCAAGGCCTTGCATATAAACATTCGCGTTGCCAATAATAGCAAAGTAACGGATGGAAAGACAAATATTGATATTGTTAAAACCCAAAAGTATACCACGCAGAATAGGTAACTCATTTTTATTATGTAAGTAATACAAAAATGTTCGGATATTGTAGAACCGCATTGGCTCAAACATAAAAAAAAGCGCAATCGAAAAGAAAATAACTTAAATGATCGCACTTGCCGCTTACCTTACCTCCCCGCTCCTCCGCCGCTGGAACCTAATGGGAGCAGAAATTTGCTACTGTGTTACTTCGTCACTACTTAGCAAACGGGGATTTTCAAATGAGACAAACATTAGTACCTCTACTAACACCATAAGACCAAAGGAGGGACGTAAATGACGCCAAGCATCGCGATAAGTAAAATTTAATGAAAGGGAATAGATTGCAACAGGAGTCGCCCGCCAGCTTAGTGGCCAGAACCCGAAAGACGCAGGTTCCAATCCTGACAACAACGAAGCTTTTTGATTATTTCACCTAAATATTTTTTTCCTTTTTCTATGCTTTTACGTTTATTAGCTGTTTTATATATTATACATTAATTCTGACATTTGACATTTTGAATTATTATCAGGCAAATTAGCAAGTTGTGCACCAAGGTCCCAAACGTAATGAGTGATTAAACAATTTCACATTTCTAGTTCATGTACAAAATGTCTAACATGCAAAAAATGTATCTGGTGAAGTGAAATTTCCTTTAATGACATTTGAATATAGTTAAAGTGGATAAATGTCAGTTGGTGTCCGCTTAGCTCAGTGGCTAGAACGGGCTCTATACACTGAAGACGCAGGTTCGAATCCCGACCACGATGAATGTTTTTGACAAATTTTTGAACAATTACCAGATAAATGAGCACGTTGTGCGTCCAGTTTCCGATGGTAAAGCGTGGTTGAATAAATTTACATTTCAATTAGATGTAAAAAGTCTTACATGCAAATAATGCAGCTGGTAAACCGATGTCCACACACGTGATGGGCAACCAATTGACGGCATGCCACTTTTCTTCTGTTTCTAAATAGAATTGTTCAGAATTTTAGTTCAAATGTGAAAAATTTCCTGCAGCATGTGACAATATTCCATTTTTATTATGTTAAAATAAAAGACGTTCAAGGACAACCTGAAAATTAAAATAACGGTTAGATGTTTTTTCGGAAATAACTCTTACATTAAAAACACAATATAATTAAAAAATCAACACATTTGATATATTTCGTTTTTTATATCTCATTAATTAATCTTAATGTTATTTTTTATTAAAAAAAACATTGGTTAGTTTTTTTAATTAAATATCCCCTTGATCATATTTTTACAGAATAAAACACATAAGGGCCATTGTAACGCAAAAAACGGCTCGAACAGCTCGCAAAGCAAATATACACATTTGCTATATTGAAAAGATATGTGAGGAAAGGTATTAAAGGACTCTCTCCTTAACTATTTAAGAACCATTCAGTTCGCACAAAGGATATACATACCTGTTAAAAGAAAAAAAGTACGTAGCTCGAGGATGTACAGACACGCATTGAAGTCAACCCGGGAACCCGGGACCGCTAAACGTCCTGGCTGCATAAAAATGAATAAACTAAGTAAAATTTGACGGTTATGTTTACCTATTATAATTCCTCCCTTCTTCATTTTATTTTATGCAAATTAAAAATACACTTTTAGATGAAAAGATATGTGAGAGTGCCTTAACTATTTTAAGATGGTCATAGATGGTCTATGTCGCATATGAAATAAACATACCTGCTAAAAAAAAAAATACGCGTCGTGAGATAGATTTGTAGCTCAAGGATGTGTAGACGTGCACCGAAACCAAGCCGAGAACCTGGGACCGCCAGGCATCATGGCTGTACAAAAATGGATATACTAAGCAAAATTTTACGGTATCATTTAGGTATCGTAGCATAAATAACTGAATCGAGAATCGTAATTCTCACATTGTTATAAGCAAAGCAAAAATATACTTTTGGTATAATGAAAATATATTTGATAGTTCCTCAACTATTTTAAGAACTGTCTAGGTCGCATACGGAATAAACATACCTGCTAAAAATAAAAATACACGAGATGAGATAGGTTCGTAGTTCGATGATGTGTAGCCACACACCGAAACCAAGCCGAGAACCGGGGACCGCCAGGCGTCATGGCTGTACAAAGATGGATGTACTGAGCAAAGTTTTACGGTGTCATTTAAGTATCGTAGCATAAATAACAGAATCGCGAACCGTAATTGTCATGTTATTATATGCAAAGCAAAAATATACTTTTGGTATAATAAAAAGATATTTGAGAGTTCCTCAACTATTTTAAGAACTGTCTAGGTCGCATACGGAATAGACATACCTCCTAAAAAAAACATACACGATGTAAGATAAGTACGTAGCTCGAGGATGTGTCGACGCGCACCGAAACCAAGCCGAGAACCGGGGACCGCCAGGCATCCTGGCTGTACAAATATAGATGTGCTAAGCAAATTTTAGGAGTAGTTTCAAAACCGTCAACTATCCGTTAGTTCACGGGACATCGGGTTTTCGCAGAAAACTGGTGCGAAGTGACAATAAGTCATCTTGTCTGATAACTAAAATCGATATCAATTTCCGTGGATTTCAGTGGAACCCCTTCAGAATCCCTTTGCAAATTCTTAAGGGGGTGGTAGAGCTGAAATATGGGTATCCAACCGCTGGTAGGAGACTAATGGGTCACATAATTTGCTCGCCTCGTCAAGCTATATCCTAAAATAAAACTGTAACAAAGGCTGCATTTTAAAAAAATGTGATGTACATGACATGTGTAAATTTGAGGTATTCTGGTAAATTTCAATATATTCATTCAATATACATATATGAAATTAAAAATTTAAATCACTTACCAGAATTGGTGAAGTATGTACATCCACAGTATCCAATCTGCCTCCAAGTAAACTTTTCCGTGCAGCAGGAGAAAAAAGTTTCAAAGGGAATGAAATAAATGCATAACATAACAATGATAACATAATGACATCATGGGACATCTAACACACGATGTGATGTGACGCCGCATACCCACCGCAGTCTGTCACGGTTGTTTTCTGTCATCTTATTAACCTGCCAACTTCTGTGTCAACCTTAAATACACCTAATACACATCAAAGACACTCTTACCTTACATATTCACGTTATACATACTTCTTTGTTGGCCGCGGTCCGTAAACTCGTGGGGCAAAATTCCGGGCAGCAGCTGATGTTAAAACTCGCAGGCGCTCGGCCAAGCGCTAATAAACACGTTAAGTGTTATTTGATGACTTGCTTCGTGCAGTTGCTGAGCTGTTGAAACTAATAACTTCCATATTAATATAGCGGCATAGATTTTTTCTTAATTGACCAGTACACTGCTTTCATAATATTCATGAAATACTAGGCGTAAATGTAAAGAGGAAATTAACGTCTATAAGAGTACGGATGTTGAAGACCGGAAATCGGAGACTGCTACACTAAACCCTGCAGAAAGTTGACGTTTTACATCGTAGCTAGTTGAAGGCATTATTTTAAAACGCAACAACGTCGTCGCGTCGGTATTATCTTTAAATGGACAAATAAATTGTTCAGTGTTTAAAGGTCCAGGGCACATAACAGCTATAGTATACCGGAAAATTTTCAAAAGTAAAATAGGCACAAAATCAAAACCAACTCGATACGTATATCCAGTTTAAAAATGACTGATTTTCCAAAAATATATTTGTCACTTACATGAGGTTGTTAAACGCTATTAGAATATTTTATATATCCCTAGCGCGGGTACTTCCATTTATGACTGATGCAATCGTATATTACTTAATTCGAAGTTAATTTTTACATCTTAAATCGAGAGTGTTGAAGAACGATGAATTAATTGATCGATTAAGTTTCGTTTCCGTTGACGTTCATTTACAGAACCGTTAAACCTTCATAGGGCAATTATATAGAACCTGTACCGGAACTAAGCAGACGAGGTCGTCATAGATCAATATCTGTCTATGTCAATACTGCAATTGTCGTAGTTGTATCTACCGCTGCCTTCTACATTACAGTCCTCGTTTAGTCTATAAATACAAAAATAATCCCGTATTTCTGTTTTACATTAATTAGACATAAACATACGAAATAACATAATTAGACATAAACATAACAGACGAAAATATCCATAGGGCAAAAACAGTACATTTTACAAGCACGGAAACAATTCGTAGCAGTTTTTATTTTAAATTATACGATTTGTAACTAATTTGCAATTTGCGTATTTTAGAATGATCACAAGCTTTTTTTTCGTTTTAGTACTTCCCGAGTTCATTTGCGTCTCCATGAGACGACCGAATCATTTTCGTCGTAGTTAATTTTGCTCACGGATCTTTTTTTTTATTTAATTGCGAACGACATATGAAGAGATTCTTAAAAATATGACTAGCTTTAAAAATAATTATTTTAAAAATGCAAATGTTACTGTATGTTAACCACGTAGCTCTCTTAGAGAGGCGACTAAATATAATAAAATAAACAACGTAGCTAGTAGCGTAGTAGAACATACATCGCGTTGCGCTTATTTAAGTGTTATGTTGTGTATCTTTTGTTGTAAGTTTTATAGGTTAGAAACTTTATAGAGTTTAATCTCATAATTCTCATAATCTAGAAAAGAGCTACTTTTCTTTTTAATTTGCAGTAGATGTCAAATAATTTTTTATACTTGTTTTTGCTGCAATCCCCAAATCTTAAAAATTATTTAAAAACTAAAAAGTTGCTGATAGCTGAACTATTGCAGATAAGCTGTCATGCATGAAAATTTTTTTACTTGACTCATTACAGTCAATTGAAAATATAAAGGGGGATAAATTTATTTCTTAAGTGTTAGATACATTTTTATACAAGATAATTTTTGTCGAACAGTAATCCTAAATATTTTTTTAGCCGGTTACTTTTAAAACCTCCGTTAATTGGTAATTTTACTTCAATATCGAATTTTAACATAAATAATACATGTACGAAAAAAAGACAAAGGCCCGAAATTGAACCCTGAGTTACAGCGCATATCACAGACAAGAAGGTGTTTCAATGATTTTCAATTTTTAACCAATCAGTGTTATAGTTTTATAACAGAAGCGAGTGGCTGATAGTATCAAATGGCCTTTTTAATCCATAGCAGATTTTGCAAGTTACGTTAAAAGGTCTATTGATCGCATCCTCTGGACCTTTCGTCCTTTTGTGTTGACTTGATAATTATCTCATACTACTTTTTTTTGATAAAATCCTAAAAGGTCAAGTTGTGGCTCGTGTAATATGATATTGTTGATCCTATAACGTTAAACCGCGTTGGCAACAGTCAACTTTAAATTACTATGTACCTATCAGCTTGGAATAATACGAATTTGTATCTGTTGTATTGTATTTATTGCATTTATCATTTTATGTCAACTTTTAAACAGTACACTCGAACCTGTTTTTGTGCGGTGGATGGAGACCGCATAAGAAAAAAACTCAAAAAAAATCTGACAAAACTTCACAAGTAGCCATAAAGAATAGTTTTCGTAACACAATTAAAAATTATTTTTTTACGCGGTGAATAGAGACCGTATAAAAATGTCTCATGTACAAATTTACTCAGAACCTTACGAAATAACTAGGAATTGCTTTTTTCAAACGAAATCAAGATACAAAGGCTTGGCAACTACTTGGAATATTGTCTCTGATCGGTCTTGAATATTGAACTTAATTTAGAATATACACATGTGAATATTTTTAAATATATTATTTACATATATATGTACTTATTTTACACATACAAAACTCTTCAAAACGTATGATTAATATCCTTCGTAGTCTGACAATATGCGAACTTTTTTCTGGTAACTGGTTCAGTTAAAGAATGAAAAACAACTATTTACTGCCTTCAAGTAAACGTCGTCTGACGCAATTCTTATGTTATATGACGAAATACACACATCAAAAATCGAAAAAACTCAATGGCCGAACAAACCTACTAATTGTTTTTTATTGATAACTTCGTCACTTATGTTCCGATTTGATTGAAATTTTCATACACCGCGCAAAAAAAATATCGCACAAAAAAAAACCAAGCACAAATGAAAAATCGCGTAGAAAGGAACGCACAGAAACAGGTTTGGGTGTAGTACAATATTACCAGACAACCGTAGCTTGTATAGATAAGTAAAAACTCCGATTTCTAATTTAATGAGAATTCGTTTAGGTTTCAACGTATCATATTTTTGGTAGTTTATTATATTACTAAGTCATCAGCCGAGATGTTTGATGAAATTTCGCAAGTCTTCAGCCCGTTAACGGCTTGGTAATTGTAACTGATTTTTCGGCGCAGCTTTGACATATTTTTTAAGTGTTCCGTACTTACAGTTCCATGCATTATTCCCCTTCTCAAGCTACTCAAAATATTCGTTTTCACAGATTTTGTTTTCGTAACTCCATTTAGCTATGAGACTCGGATCTTTTAATTTATTTGATCGAGAACACGTATACACATCTAGCTCGTTGTGCGACAATTAAATAATTAAAAGATTAGAATAACATATTAAAAGTATGACTCGCATTATAACAATTATTTTAAAAATGCAAACGTTGCTAAATTATCATATATCGCTGTTAAACGAACTATTTTATAGTATAAATAAAAAAGAAAAGTGTAGCTATTTCACGATGCGCGCATTTTTGTGTATTGCCTTTTGTTTTGAGAGTTATGAATTTACTTTTACTTACAAAAAGATGCGGAATGTTCATAATTGTTTTTTTCTTATCATTTTTATTTAAGTATTTCTTTATAGATACTTTTTAGGAGGCAATTTTTGTCGATCAAATGCCCGAGGCACTTTAATTTTATTTTAAGAAACATTCTAAGATAAATAAGTTAGAGGTTTATGGAATAATCACTATAAGAAGATTGTATTGAAACCACCTTTGAGTACATAACACCATGTTAGAGTTTCCTTAAGTGATTTCATTAACACATTCACTGCTGAAACACACCGTTGTGTGAAAAAATTCCGAACCGCGCGTGCGACTTAACCCAAATGTGTGTTTGAAATAAATCGCGTCTCGAAGTGCGGTAAACACACCGGAGTGTTTACCTGTCGGGTCGCCCGTGGGCAACACATTTATGTGTTTTGTCAAAAAAATAATATTAAACGCGTAGAAAGTCGCATCGCAGTGAATGTGTTAAGGTGTGCCTAAACTAAAATAATTACATATCATCTGAATATATCAAAACGCGCAAACGCCGGAATGAGAATTGAACCAGTTTATTCCGCGTATCACTTCTTTTCGTTTCTTCTCAGACTCAAGCGCCTTAGTCTTCCGTCTTCTATGTCTATAGAATCTCCACTCCCTCCCACTGTGTGGAATGTCACTCTTATCCCTAACTCCCGCCCACGCCGCTACGCCGCCTGTTATCTATACAGCAAAAGAACAACTATTCAAATAAGTAATAAAATCGCTATCCTTACTAATCAAATCAAAATCTATTTTTCAAATATACTATTACACGCACTTTTGAATCCTCGTAATCAATGTGGCTCGGAATGCAGTTCTGTTGAGAAGAGCCGGCGAAGAACTCAGCAGTTGCTCTCTTAAAATGATGTTAGTTAGTTAAACTCGTTCATTGTGTAATAGTTTGTAACTTTGTTTAATAATAATATATTTTTAATTTTAGTTTAAAAAATTCCAATGGAAGGTGTAATATTGAATTTTATTATATACGCGTATACCCAGGCCCGTAAAGTATTTATTCACTTTTTGTGAAAGTGTGAGAAGATTATTTTTCTCTCTAGTATTTACCGTGTGTCTGTTAATATTCTCTACATAAGCATTCAAATTTTGACGTATAAATGCTACATTAAAAAATTTGTATAGTGAAACAACCGTCAGATCACGAATTTCATTGAAAAAATCTCGTAGGGAAACGCAATGTTATAAATTGCTTATACATCTCTTTTTTAAATCAAATCAAAATATTTTTATTCAAATAGGCCTTTACAAGCACTTATGAATCGTTATTTTTACATCACAGTCTGTGAGAAAG
>DWHO01002659.1:0-12992 GCA_018247575.1 Eurytides lysithous rurik
GTGACCACCGTGTTGTACACTTCTCTTTTGGTGGGCTGCTTCTGATGTGTATATGTGTTAGCCACCAACCAGACGCAACTATACTACACGACAAACGAGCAAGCGACTCCCCTGATGGTAAACGATCACCTGACAACGACGATAAAGGACTTCATGATACATACGGACATTGACGTATGTGCATAATGCATACATCTCATATATATACATATAAGACAATCGCCACGCTTTTCGGAAATATTAGAAAAGAAACAATTGCGTTGCTCTGCAAATAAAAAGTTTTATTTAATCTCAAATTTATAGATTTATGCTACAAATTACATATTTTTATACTAGAAACAAACATATTACTCTTACTTGAAAAAACAAAGAAACGACATTTAAAGTTTCTTATCCAATTTTATAATTATTAAACGATATATAATCATGGCGAGTTGTCTCTAATATACTGTTTTATCAACTTTAGCTGTTTTATCCACTATTATTAACAGCGCCATCTATGTAGTAAAATAATTTACTTGCACAGCTTATCGACCATGCGCTTTATAAGGTATATTAAAGAAATATAGTTTCTTTACATACGTTTTTATGGAGTAGGAGGCAAACGAGCAAGCGACTCACCCGGTAAAAACGATAACCGCTGCCAATGGACATTAATGAACGTTCTGAATGTGCGTAGCCCGTCTCAAGATGCAAATTTTGGAAGGGGAGGGGGAGAAAAGGGGAGGTTGTAAAAATGAGGAGGAAGGGGGTGGGCCACCGGTCGCCTTACCCTCCGGGCAAAACGCAGAAGCACAAACACCACTTTACGCCGATTTTCTGTGAGATCGTGCTAATTATTCGGTTCGAGCCGGCCAATTCAGCGGCAGCGGAATCTTCCGTGTGGCTCAACCACCATAAAAAAATACATACCGCGCCTGATATACACACAATCCTCACAACAAGGTCCGTCAAGGCATATATTTTCAACCTTGGCCTTTACCAACTTCAAATAGAGATAGGGTTCTCAATTCGTCGGAACCTGTTATATATTAACGTATACACAGGTATGATATTCTATCGCTAAAGACTAATAAGTCAGCATTATTGTTTTCCGCTTTGAAGTTGTCAAAAAATGTTACCAGCACAATTACAGGGCATAGAAATAGTCCATCGTTTATGTCTAGGCGACTTCTTCGTTATGGGCAGGCAGGAGCGTTGCGTACGAATTGCTCATTGTGGCACTAAATATCAATGAAATATACACGAAAGTACGGCGAGGTGCGGTAATTTCTTGTCCATGACCAACATTAAAACAAGGTTAGGATTTTTAATTCATAAAACCAATTTGATCAAGTTCTTATGATAAACTTTATTTCATGCTTAAATTCATCCTCACCACATGCTCATCAAAAATTAAACTTCTATAAACATTCAAGATTTCACGACTTTTTTGAACATGTGATTTTTTTTTGTAAAAGGGTGTTAAGAACTTTTCATATAACTTTACTATATGACAAGATGAGCCTAGTCGCGGCATCCAATAAACGATATTGATTTCGCATCAACGTACCTAAAATAACATTGACGAATTCAGAGCAGGGCAGCGGTCGCCTAGCCGCGGCTCTGTTGGACCACGGCGCCAACTCCTGGGCGACGGGAGCGCCGCACACGGCGTCGCCACGGCCGGCGAAACGCCTCGGACCCTTCAAACGCCCCCAGCCGCTGCAGAACGCGCCGCACACCGCGCCACCCGACGCGCCCACGCCGCGACGTTTGCGATGAGCTTGTCGCATATGACCAACTTGTCGCTGCATGCGTGCATGCTGCGTTCGACTTCTCTAGGCCGGTAATTGTCCAATACAACATAAGCATAAAATCAGTGGTGGTACTACCATACAAGCCCAAAGCCCGGCTTGCCCTACTAAGAAGTAAAATTTATAAATCTTAATTAGCACATAATTCCCGAAAAATTTATTTTTAAATTTGAGCGTTGCGGGAATTATGTGCTAAGTAAGATTTATCAACTTTATTCCTTACTTACTAGGGCAAGCCCGGCTTTTGGGCTTGTATGGTAGTACCGCCACTGCATACAATGCTAGATAGATGACAGATGTCGCAACCGAGGCAGATACTTAATAAACTAAAGACTTGTGGAAACTAAATTACGATGCACTCATTCGTTCACAAATAATTTATCAAAAAAATCGCAAATTATTAAATCTTATCCAATTTTCACTTGGTCAGAAAAAATATAATGTCGTGAACATATCAGTTATCATGAACGCCGTAGCTTTGTAGCTAGAACTGAATGATTATCAGTTAAACTACTGCTCACAAGTAACATTTGTCAGTTTTAAGAAAAAATAGCGAAGGCTTTTGTTTTTAGCAATTGGTGGCAGTTTTGCACATTCACATTGCAACACGACTGCAATAAAAATGTATATTGTGTATGGAAGGATATGTTTTTCTGTATCGTTATAGTCTTTTATTTTCTGTGTAATTCATAATGAACTGGCGACATAGAAAAAGAAGATTCTATTAAACAAACATGATTTTTAATTGTAAAATGTAGTAAAACAAAACATTTGATCATAATTATAATTGGAAGCGACTTTACTTATAAGATTAAGCAGTGTAAATTTGTCAAAATATTAACATTGTTTTTAAAATGACCTAAAAGTATGAAGTATATTAAAATTTAAAGAAAATGATGTATGAAATTATGTTAATTTTTTGTTCACCATGATATATAAAACAATTTCGTCCCTAAAGAGATTTCTATAGCCTATGTTGGACTTAAAAATAAATGTACTTAATTATTTATTATTTAAGCTATTTAAATACAGTGCATTTAAACGCGATATAGGATATAAGCATATTGTTTGAAACTTGAATGTTTTATGAAACGAAAACTATTTATAACTTTGGCATATATTTATTCAAATAAATGTTAGATTTTTATTATACACAGGCATTGTTTTTCATCAAAATTCTTTACTAAATATGTTGAGGTCGATGAAAAAATGTATATGCATAAAACCTAAAAATGATTATTTGAATACAACATAACAATAAACTTTTGCCTCTATACTTATTGAAATTAAAATGTTTATGTATCAATATTAAATTACAATGAATAATGCAGGCTTGATACAACAAAACATTATAATAGAAATTGGAGATTGTCTATTATATGATTATTCCATGGCACTGATATATCTGTAAATATGTAAAAAAAATGTTTTAGAGCTTTAACTGTTTTAAGTGTTTACTGTATTCTATTTATTTTTCTTTTACTTGAGATTGTATTGTTACTTTTTTATTGAGTAGATAGCTATTAAAGCAAGTGCTTTGCTGTTCATCCAAAAATGTAAGAAACTCATTGATAAAACATAGTATTCTTTATTTTTACATGATACTATGAGAAAGGCCTAAACGCATTAATCATGAGTATAATAAATTATTTTTAAGCAACATTTCTGTATTTCAATAACAATAAAAAAATCGAGGATGTCAAATAGTATAGTATTATTAAAAAGTCTGTGCAGCATCACTACAGTTTAACCTAAATTCCAATTCATAGTAATATGGTGCTACATGTCTGGAAATGATATAAGTTAATATGTTATACAGTATAGTAATCTATACACACATTATGTTATCATTTACAGAAAATTGCCTTAGTAAAATAAACTTTTGAAGATTTCTTAAATTGATGAAGACCAGTCCAATCATTATGATGGCAAAATAGTATTTATTTATGCTTTATATTTATTATAATAAAAGGACAACTATTACACAGTGGAACTAACAAATTTGTCATCATTTCTTTTTAACCAAATTCACATCCTAAATTTATGCTTAATCTACATTCCATAAAATTGTTACCTTTATCTAAATTTTATTGAAAATAATAAAATTGCTCTGTCAATATAACATTATAGAGATCTTGCATTTACTTTCCCAGATATATGAAAAGATTGATTGCATTCCCTTATGTAGTATTCTATCTCAGTATCTATATATTTTATTTCAGTACGTATATCAATTATCTATTATATTCTCATTTTAATTTTTTAAACAGTATTTTATAGGCGTTAAGACTGAGAAGCTTATGTATTGAGATCACTAAGTATTAAATTTAATATTGTAACTAATAATGTGGTGGTGTATTTATTACAGTCTAATTCTTCATAATGTATAAAATTTTTGTTTGCCTTATTAAGTAAAAGGCTTAAAAATTGTCACTTGTTAACAGTAAGTAATACAGATATTAACCCACAGACATTAAGTAATGTAACCAAATTTTTTATATGAAAACAAAAATAAAGTTTTGTTAAACTTTTATTTTTTTATTTTACTCAGCTTATGCTTTGGGCAATTTGTACATACCACCCTGCAAAACAAGTTGGTGTGTTCTTACTTTTGTGTCCAAAAACTGTCTCAGCTCTTGAAGACTGCATTCACTACCAGGAGCTTGTGAAGCAAACATTTTTAACATTTGATGTATCCGATCTAGTGGTAAAGAATCTAAGTTTGTTAACATGCCAACAATGTATGACCAGAATACTTGCAGCTCGCCCTCTCTTTGATCATGAGCTGATGCCATAACACTCTCTGTTTCTTCATCTTCACAAATCATTTCTTGGACTTGGCTTGTGGCAACATTAGATTTGTTTGCATCATTTCCATCCACTAAAACATAATAATCTACACTTTTCTCAGTAACAAGTCCCATTGATTGCCAATAGGCAATTTTTCTTCTTAGAATAGTGACAGGTACTTTCATTACTTGGTGCAGTTCTTCTAAAGACCATTCAGCTTTGTCTTGGAAATGCATAATTAAAGTTGCATTAAATGGTGAGACTGTCAGATCTAATTTCTTTTCTCCAATTTCTATTTCAATGTTAACATTTCCTAAGTGAGGTATCCAATTTAAAGTTCTGTTCCCCTTTAATGCTTCAAAAGATTTTGTATAACTTTCTAATAGATTCTTTATCACTTCTGGTAACTCTAGGCTTTCATCTTTAAATGGTGGCCAAAACTGAGCAGATAGTATCATTCCATTGCACAAAATTTTATCCATATTTTCATCTTGATGTATCAAAGCATTAATTCTTTTAGAATCTGACACATCTTTCAACATAACCTCACAAAAATGTAGTTGCGATTCACCAAATCTCAATTTTAATAATTCTAAATACCTTATTTCCTTTTCAGTATTAATAACACTTTGTGCTAGTAATCTGTCAGCAAGCAGAGTTCGATATTCATTTACAAATAGTTCTTTACTACCATAAACATTAACCAACATGGATATTATATCGCTTGCTTTTCTATCACATGAATCGACTTTTGGATCTGCATCTACAGGATCAGGGTTCCATTCATCCCATATGTCTTCTTTATCAATTTCATCATCACCCTCACCTGTAAATTTTGCTAACTCTTCAGCTAATTCACTTCCAGTACCTTCCTCGGTCAAACTGCTAACCACACTTCTTACTGTATCCTCCCTACTTCTTAAGTAATTACGAACTGGTTTTGTCACAGTTTCTAAAATAACCCCAGTGGGATCAAGATGTCTTAAGGCTCTAATTGTTGAAACATATGCTGTCAATATTTCAGATGTATTTACACCTGGATGTAATAACCTTGTCTCCAATGCAGATTGTAAACTTTTACAAAGTGTGGGCCTTAAATCTGTTTTATCTAAACAATGTTTAATGTCATCAACAGCTGGCTGTGAGTCTGGGTATTCTATAATAATATTAAATAATTGATCAATTCTAAGCTTTGTGTAACTGTGGTATAAGTAATAACTTAATTTTTGCTTAAACTTTAATATGGCAGTTTGAATATTTTTATTGTCTGGGGGTGGTTTTGATGAACCACCACAATATATTCTTATCAACCATGACATCACAGTTGTCTCAAGCCAATTTTCCAAAAATGCTACATGTGAAACATCAAATGTACCTGTACATAATTTCTGAATGTGATTTTCAATTTTCGACTGAATAAAATTAGTCAACACTTGACCAGCTAATCTTTCTAATAGTTGAAGCTCCATAAGTTTACGGTTCGTGTCATGAAATACTTTTACAATATAAGCACAATTACAATCTGAATAGTCATTCCAGCAGCCAGAACACATAACATCTTCACCCATATCTGAATTGTCATATTGATTATCAAAAACATTAAATGACATTTTATAAAAGAAGTATACAATATACTGAAAATCGAGGGGAATTTGTGCAAGCAGGGTCGAACGGAGAAGTTGCTTAAAGCCCAATATGACATCTTTCTCGCCAAACAACGGAAGATTATCACAACAACTGTTATTTAACAAACTTAGTTTACGTAACATGCCAGAAAAGTTAGTTAAAGATTCATACAAGTCGTTAACTCCAGTTTTAAATAACTGGAAGGCCTTTACCTCCACATCAGACTTTATAAATTTTGACCAGAACGATGGCACTACTTGCTGACGAAGATACTTTTCCATATGTATTATAACTAAATCTCTTATTCTTATTTGAATACCAAGATTGACGATTATATCTTGAATCTCTTCAAACTCTTCATCGGTACAATCACTAAAAAGAGTACCGTTTAAAATAGGAAAGGCGTAATTTATTTTGTTCCAATAAACCTCCACATCATTCTTTTTAGACATAGCTTATTTAGTAAGAACAATAACTACAAAAAAAATAATAAATGCAAAACGGTTTATAGATATTATTTGTAACCTTATGAATGTATCAAACAAACTCGGTTGTTTGTCAAGTGTCAATGTCAATGTCTTTTTTTTTTTTATGAAGTTTGCGCTCCCAGCTGCGGCTCTCTATAGCTTCATCGGGCACCGCAACCGTGGGAACGCTCGATCCTACGGGTTGGATAGTGAATGATCAATGTCTATTCTCGTTACAAATATAAAAATATGATTTTTTTAGTCTGAACAACTGCCATAGACAAAGAGATTTCTTACACATTGCTCTTTTTTTATTTATTTTAAATATATTACTTAATAATCACTTTTGATCGTTATATTTATATATTATTCGCGAGAAAACTTTCATCGGCTTGGAATACAGTTTTGTTGAAGAGCCAACGAGAAACTCAACAGTTAGTCTTTTAAAAAACCATTACAATTTGAAGTGAAGAAAGAAAGAACAAAGTGAGGTCAATCAATTAAATTCTACGCATTTTGATCAACCAGAAACTCCTCAACAGTATAATAAGCTTTAAGCAACAAAAAAATTATAATTATAGTTATAAAAGGGCCAAGTTTAATCTATCGTTTATGTTGTGTGATGCAGTCATGCAGATGGCAACTGCACTGCTATCGCTAAGAGGTCGGTGGTATCGTGTCTTATGGGGTGCCGAAACTTTAGTTACACATTGTATTTTATTAGTGTCCAGCCTTATTAAGTTTCGCGCGGTGTGCGAGGTGGGCCGTGGTGCACCACCACACCCTCCTCCTTCTTTTCCCCACCTTCTCCTTCCTTTTTCTGCTTTTTTTAAAAAATTGCCACCATAAAGGCTGGTAACGCATTTGACAATCGTTTCACATTCTTCTCGATAATCTTATATACTTAGTAGCTAGCACAGTAAAGTATTTTGTTGTTGCTAAAGGACTACATAGGAATACAGTAAAATATAATTATTTTTGGGTTAGTAAGTCCTATCAGTTTTTTAACTATAATTAATGGACAGGCGTTTTTGAAGTCTAAAGTAAATGAAACTATTATACTGTACTGCCTTTGACATTAGGCTAAAGTTTATCTTATTTACAATCAGAAATCCTAGACAGGGAAGTTTAGAAGTAAATTAAAGATGCCCAGAAAAGTGTAAAAGCCTATAATCTTAATACTTTAAATTTAGCACATATGAAAACTAAGAGGAACGAAAAAAAAAATTCAAGAAATAACGAGAATTTATAATACTCTTAAGTTATTCATTGTCATAGTTAAAAATTCAATTCTTATCGTTTGGGCCGCCACCTATTCTGGTCGAAGTAGAGGAGTTCACGTCCATTAAATAAATTTTAGTATTTAAAGATAAAGAATGCGAAAAGATTTCCCTAAAAAATGGTTTAAATTTAAGACAGAGTTTTTTAGTTTTTAAATTTATGAACAAATAAGTTTCTTAATACTTAACCTGGGATTGTATAGGTGCGAGGAGTTTTAGAAAACACCCAACTGTTGTACTATTGACATAAAGACCAACCCACTTATGGTGTAAGGAAGCTGTGCGAAGAGCTGGTCGTAAATTATCCTACGTGAATAACCATTTATTTAACATTTTCTTTTTTTTGTTTTCTTGCATATTGATTACGATGCATTACCATCGGGCGTAATCTCTCGTGGTTGGAGTAATACTCAGCTCTGGCCGCGGTAGCAGTATTGCAGGTGTACACTGAGACGACACGTCTTCAATGAGGCGGAACTGCGGTCGGGTCTGACTCCCCAGAAGCCTCCTCCAGTAATTCCCGTGGGAGTGGGCGTCCGTCAGGAGGACGGGCGTGTAATAGTGCAATGTCAAGCAGAAGGGTGTGTGGTCCGTTGTCGGCGCGGTCCTATAAACGACGCGCCAACCTAACTACAAATTCTTGGATGCATTCGATCCTTAAGTCACGGGCAAACATCTCAGCAGCACTACCCCACAATAGGATACCGTAAGACAGAATACTAATAAAATAACTGAAATAAACTAGTCGACCTAAAGAAAGAAAAGATCAAGAGACGTTATTTCGTTAAAAAACATGAAACCAAATCTACTTAATGAATCCACCAGTCAACCCGGGGCGTGGTCAGAAATTATTATAGGTGTAAGTAGTAAAATAAAAGAAAAAAAAGGAGAAGTAGAAGGTGCGGAACCATGGATTTGTGTTTCGATGAAAAATTTATAGTAGGTCGTCAACTTATTATGACTATCAGTAAAAGGTTAAAAAGATAAGCATCTATTTTGCTAGCGCAAATAGATAGGCCTTGGGCGCAGTTAAAATAAATTTTTGTTGCTCGACTTGTCTCCTGAAACTTTTTATTTTTTATTTATTTATTTATTTGGAAAACAACAGCATCTGTACAATAATTTTTAGGCTACTACATGATAATAATAATAAAGCCATTTATAGTTCTCCATTATTTTAAAAATTATAAGATGAAATAATAATTATTATTAACATATCTGTGAGACAAGGAATATGAAGAGGTAAAAAATTAACAAAATTAAAATTACTATATAAATGAAAAATAAGCAAATAATAATTACTAATAAAAACTAAAAAAAACTTAATGATAAAAATAAAACACCACTGAAATACAACTCTGAATTTTTACAAGATTTCATGTTCCTGTGTGGGTGCGTGTGCGCGCGTGTCTGTTTGTGTCTGTGTGGGGTCTTTTAATTAAGCGATTTTTTAAATGAATTTGATGAAAGAAAAACTTCTGCGCAATGGCGTCTCTAGCTTATGTAGCGCCCGTGTGCAATCATTATCCTAGCGCCCTCTGGTAAGCGTTCAGTCAAAATGGAATAGTTATATATTATGAAAGTCACGGCCGACGCCCTCTAACAACACTGCGCCCGTGTGCAACGCACACCTTGCACCATAAGTAAAGCCGCCTCTGCTTCTGCGGCTTCCCTCATAAAACTTAAATAATGATAGACTGAAGGACAATGAAGCACATACCGCGTATGCCAGTCGCCTTGTTACGACTGTTATGAACCCTTCAAAGGAATTTTAAAGAACCTACCGACACGCGCAACGTTTCCAGGGATGAGAATAGGTCAAAACCACTGCCATCAAGTCAAATCAAGTGCCATCATTGTGGAAAACTTGGGCACGAGAAAGCAAAATGTCGCAAGAAACTGGCCAAAAGGCCACTATCTTGAACTACTACATCAAGCTCCGGACAGCGGCAGCCTGTCGACGACAACATGATGGTATGCTACATGTGCAATACGCCGGGCCACATCGCTAGTCACTGTACTACGACCAGTGCGACAGTTATAAATCGTCGTGTTGACCATTTTCAGTCAAGTATCCATCAAGAATCTAATACAGGCTACAAATTTGATTATGATTTAGGCGGCGAGATTTTACTTAAAGGATTTCAAGTATAAATGAGTACAATTGATTTTACATCAGCTAGAGATAATAATTTAAACATTTGTACATCAACAATAGAGGTAAGGTAAATGGCATCTAATGGCATAGAAACATTTGTACGATATAATAATAAATAATAATGGAAGGAGAGTTTTGATAAAATGAAAGCAAACGTTACCAGATTTTTAGTCGATGGATGATGATGATATTGTTATTAAAAATGACGGGCGCAATCAAACAAATTTAGACGCTAAGTTTTAAGGTCCCTTTCGAATTGTTAAAATGTTAGATAGCGATCGCTATGTCCCAAAGTCATTAACTAGCAGTCGCACTTAAGTCTAGTAATTATATTAGAAAATGCCTGTTTGTCAAGTGCCAATTTACGTAGATAAAAGCGATAGCAGAGGAAACGAAGACTGTGAATATGATTTTTTTTCTTATTTAAAAACACTGCCCCTATTTTGAGATAGAAATGCCGTGTATTATAAAGGCGTTTTACATACATAAATTTCACGCGGATAAACTCCCAGATCCGCAACAATTATCTGTAGTTTGTACAAATATTTGTTCCGGGTGGGAATTGAATCCACGAGCTGCGACACCTAAAGCAATTACTTAGCATTTGCGTCAAACGGCCATCAAATATTGATATTAAACTTTTTGTGGATACTACTTTTTATTTCGAATCGGAGGTGGATCGAAGATTGCACCATAGTATCGTTAGCTGTAGCTCGTTAGAAATCGGCATCTGCTCTTTGAAGTAGTGAGGCAGGCAGTAGGCGGTAGCACTGGATAGAACATTTGGGTCTTGCCTAGTAGCGAAGATCGTAGTCATGGAACGACTCGGTATTCCTTGGTGGAAGGGTGTAAAGAGCAAAAGCGTTTGCTGGATTTGTATGTAAATTAAAAACTCAGTTGTTGACATGTCGTTGGTTAAGCATTTTAGTGACTGAAGGTATAACACAACACATTGTTGTCTGTCGTTGTTCTTTGGCCACAGACATACCTTAAAAAAATATTTTATTTTTATTCATAGGTATTTAATGTCTATGCACTGTACTTAGTGTATTTTTTTTTGATATTCAACATTTTCTAGAGAAAATTTAAGACCTTACGGTTGACTTTAGAAACTTGCTTTCCACAGTTCAATGTACTATCCATAACGAGACCTAGGTTCTTTATAAGAGCTTGAGAGTGGAATTACTGAATTGTTGTATTTGACTAAAGGCAGACTTGGGAAATTGAATTTAGCCAATCATTTCGGTTGACTGATACTCCACAACGCAATGGTTAATCGTGCGGTTAAGTGCGAGTTTATTTTACGAATCGCGTTATATTGATCAATGTCGGTTTGAATGTAGATTTGCAGGTCAACCATATACAAATAAAACGTAAAATCGATACAAGTAGTGATGAGGTCTATAAAACAAAAAGAAATATGGAAGAAAGTATACCGCTTTGCGGAACACTAGATTTAAGATCAGCTCATTGTGAAAACTCATGCCCCACATGAACCGACTGCTGAAGTCCGCGAATACGAAATGTTCATTTTCTTCTAAAAATTTTTGATCATGATGTACTCTAGTACATCATAAGTTTAAAGTATTAGAGAAGTCAACAAGCACTGCAACTGTTATTTTCTTATTATCCATTCTACTACCTATATCACCAATTATTTGAGGTAAGGCAGTTGTAGTGCTATGTTCATAGTAAAACCCTATATAGATAAACGTTCAAAATACTAAATTCATATACAAATGTAGGGAATTGCTGATATAAACAAGCTGATAAAATTTTGAACAAGAAGGGTATCATCAAAACGGGACGGAAGAAAGAGCTCGATTGATACAAGTGCATTTAGGATGTAGCCACATAAACCATTTTTTACGCATGTCCATTATCAGTGATTACAGGAAGCATAAAGTCAAAGTTCATTAGCATAGTCCTACTTACTTCATCACAGCCAAAGGCCCTGGATTTTATTGATAAGAAAGCTTTCTTAAAATCATTGTCTCTGACAGGAGAATAGGAAATCGGAAATGTGAGGAGGTGGGAGGAAAGATATAGAAGCTAAACTTTGAATGTGAGTTGCAAAGTCCATTTTGGGCACAGAAACAAAGTGCAGGCTCACATCTTCAGGGAATAGCTTAAGCGGACAATATTAAATGTCACAAAAATATAGATTGGAAATACATATTTGTTAGATTTATAACAATTTTTGCGTATGAAGCTATGAAAACAGTCATAAGAAATAACTTATAATTATTTTCATAGCTTCATAGGCAAAAATTTCATTGTATTGTATAACGAAGATTTAATAAAAAGGTACAACAAAAGTATTTAGTTAGTATTTATATTTCGTCAATACTACTCCAAAATAAACACATTTTTAAAAAATGTATTTTAAACATTGTCAGTCAATCCAAACATGTTACACTAGTTACAAACTTAGTCTAATGTATAAACAAATTAATGAATTGGCTCAGGCTGCTGAGTAAGGAGTAGGCCAAATCTCTTTTTAATCGTGATTCTTTGTCTGGAGTACTTATCTTCTGGTGAAAATCGAGCTGAAATAAAAAATATGTTTTTTTTTAAACAAAATTGAAACTTGATAATTAACAAGAATTATTTATTACAACAAAAGTTTAAGTAAGTTAATTTAAGAACTTAAATACTCTTTTGGTTTATAAAAAGCTCTTTGTTATACTATACTAGATGTTGTTTAAATATAAGCATATAAATTATAATATTTTTTAGAGCTTTTCAGTGTTTAGCTATTCCAGCATAAAACAACGTTTAACAATTTCTTGTTCCTTTAGATCAGGGGTGGGCAAATATTTTGATAGTCGGGCCACATTGCAGATGAAAATCTGATAATGTGTATAAGTATTGC
>DWHO01002660.1:0-12991 GCA_018247575.1 Eurytides lysithous rurik
GCGGATAAGAGAGGGAGCAAAAGGGGGGATGGAGGAAGAGGTAGCGAGGGGAGTGAAAAGAGGCGATGGGCTACCAGCCACCTCACTCATCGGACTAAACGCGTAAGCAAAAACATTTCCACTTTACGCCGATTTTCTGTGAGGTCGTGGTACTTATCCGGTTCGAGCCGTCCCGAGCTCTACCACCGATAAATGTCCTTGTATCGCATTGTATCGAGTATTATCCTTACTAATTCGTGGCTCAGACGTCTGTTGATATGAAAACCTGTTTGTTTTCCAAGTACCTGCGTCGAACCGAGACGTTCGACGCAGATAGGAATCAAAATAATAAACAATAACAATGAGCGGCATGACTATTGCGATGATCGCGGACTTCCAACGAGACTGACGGTGACTGCATTTTAATATCCGCCCGACGTTATTATCGAGAGATATCATTATTTTAATCCCGACGGTGGCCATACATGATTAGGTGCGTCATTCGATGCATTGTAGATGCGATATTAGTACACACAAGTCGTGTTATTGTTAGAGGTACCTCAATACTAATATACTGCTTCCGTGGCCTAGTGGTATGGGCCCGCGCTTTACAAAACGAAGGTCGCGGGTTCGAATCCCGCGGAGGGTAATGACTTTGTGTTGTTGTTTCTTAGTTGGGTTAGGAGATTATGAGCTGATCACCCGTTTGCCTGAAAAGTAAGATGATCCATACGTCGGATGGGCATGTAAAAAGTCGGTCCCGGCTTGTTGTCGACGTCATCTAGCGGTGGCTTGGAGAAGTCGTTATTAAGAGGTCGGTTTAATGTCACCGCCTCGGCCAGTTATCCGTCCCATCGGGCTATAAGAGTAAAGGAAGAGTGAGTACACCTGTGTCTGCGCAAGCGCTTATGCACTATAATATATCCTGCGCACTTGGCTAGTCCCTTGTAGATCGACCGCCGTGGCCGGAATCGGTCGGGAGGAAATTACTAGAGTTAACTTTATACGCCTAAATAAACATAATAATACTAGTTTTTCTACCCTGAGATAACAGTGTACAAGCATCACCGTCGATGACCGTTTGACGCAGATACTAAGCTATTGGCTTCGGCGTCGTCAGTCGTGGGTTCGATTCCCACCCGGGACAAACATTTGTACGAACTACAGATATTTGTTTCGGATCTGGATGTTTGTCGGCCTTTTTTTTTAATGTATGTATGTAAAACGTCCTTACACAAGATATTTCTATCTTACAATAGGGGCAGCGTATTTTTTTTTCAAATAAGCAAATAAAATAAAAAATAAGCAATCACTGAGTTCGTAAAATGATTTTTGTTTATTTAGAACATCTCAATAGGTTGCAGTGGTGTGAGAAGCATAAAGCAGAGCCAAGAAGAGAGTTTACACTTTTTCTTTTTTATCTATTGAAATATACGCTGCCACTATATAAAGATTCCGGAACAATTATCTGTAGTTCATTAAAATATCTGTCCCGGATGGGAATTGAACCCAAGACCTGCGACGCCGAAACCAATAGCTTGGCAAATGTGCCAAAGCTCATACGGGTTGTACTGATCAGTGAGTTGAAATACTGGCACCGTAGGCAAGTACGTCTAAGCGCCCGATTTATTGGATTCGTCGGTAAATTTTAAAAATTCTCATCAACAACGTCACCGTGCCATTAAAGACAATAAGTTACCTAAAAACCCCTAATTGTTTATTCTTAGGTAATAGTCGCGCTTTTCACTATTTTTTATTTTGCTATCCTTTTCGTATCATATGTGAATAATATACAAAATAGTCACTTAAAAATAATCGCACGCAATTAAATATACAAGATAAGTTTTACTTTTTATGTAAACATATTGCTTTAGTAAAAAAAATAATAAAAACAAAAATTTCTTAATAAACTTTTCATGATTGGAAAAAATGGCACAGATGAAAATAATATTCCTCCTGTTCTTAATACTGTTCAATAATCCGGGTCTTCAATCTACTCTAATTTCATCACGAAGTCTAATTTCTATTGCATACTGTTTAAAGAGCCTTTGTTATTGACTTCTACATAACTACTGGTGTCCCCTGTTATCATACTTTAGAACATTAGCATAAAAACCATTGAAATAATTTAATTTACGTTTGTTATCTCACACGTATTTTTCATATAAATATGTATAGTACTAAAGCTTGTAAAAATCTCTGCCGTGTCTCCTGCATGTAACAAGCGTTATATACTCATGGTATACACCACCACAAACAATAGAATTTTAACGAAACAGAATCAAAAGACACAGAGAAAAATGAAGTCATCGTGAGTGGAACAATTAAATGTTTTTGCCAGCCGGCACGAGTATAACTATGCAAATCAGGTTCCCTGTATGTACATCGCTAGCGTCAGCGGTGACGTTGTTCTGATAGAAGAATTCTCATTGCACGCACATTGCTTTTTTATAACAGCAAGAGGACAGCCAAGCAGGTGGTTCAATGATTAGTTATTCGACCACCTCTAAACAACATCTGTTTTTTTTTTAAGTTGTAACTTACAACCAGTCGTAACTTGCGATCGTTTTCACCTGGTAATAGAAGAAAAACAACCGGGAATCATTCACTCGCCAAACTAGTTCTCTTGTTCTATACAAGACTCGACTGAAATATGTTACTACAATGATTTCTGAAATTTCAAAAATGAATAGGAAAATACCTAATGATACCTGAATGTACTCTAATATAAAAAATATACATAAATAAGGTACTTTAGAAGCGACTTACCAACCACACTTCAATTAAAAAAGAAAATAATCATAGTATCAATTATTGATTAACAAAGTAAAACATTAAGTAAATCGAGTATTTCTCTTAAATAATTTGTAAAGTGATTTGAACCTATTTTTTGTTAAGTCTAATTGGTTTATAACAAATGGTTAAA
Organism: Eurytides lysithous rurik; assembly: GCA_018247575.1. Classification (NCBI taxonomy): domain Eukaryota; kingdom Metazoa; phylum Arthropoda; class Insecta; order Lepidoptera; family Papilionidae; genus Eurytides; species Eurytides lysithous. Next base: position 2,906 of record DWHO01002660.1, read on the forward strand.
TTACCCACTTAATATCACCTAACTGGTAAAACTAACATTAATTGCTAATTCTCTAACTGATAACCTAAATTATGTCTTATCTCTATTGTTCCAGAAGATCTTAAGATATCTAGCGTAAACCGCAGGACTACATCTGCTAGGTTATCAAGTTGACAATAACTGTATTGCCAATCTAAAAAAATGTAATTCCTATCTACCGCAACGCTTAACAATACTCCAAACTGCGATTGTCTTTCGTTTCAAGTTCTTATACCTGCCGGGACAAAACGACGTTTTTCCGCTAAAGAGAAAGATGTTTTACACTTGAAAGAAACAACATTTAAATCAAATCAAATGATATTTACTCAGATAGGCCTTTACAAGCACTTTTAAATCGTCATTTTTACATTGTTCGTGAGACAGCTACTACCGGCTCGGAATGCAGTTCTGTTGAGAAGAGCCGGCGAAAAACTCAACAGTTGCTCTTTTAAAATACCGTTGCAGTATGTTAATACAATGTAAAAGTTATCCCATATACGAGGCAATTAATTAAGTTCCACGCATTTTGATCTACGATAAACTCCTGAACAGTATAATAAACTTTAAGCAACAAAATGTTCTTAATTTTAGTTTTAAAAAAGCCAAGTGTTAGATCTAAGATATTTTGTGGAATTTTATTAACCCCTTAATGCACATTTTTTAATCAATTTAGGTACAAAAAATATTAAATTATATTTCTATATTAACCGTGGCCCATACGGAGCTGTAATATTTTGCGACATATAAAATTACAGTGACTGTCACGGTCACGGAGCGGCACAATTCTGGTGATAAACGTTGCCCGTATATGTCACGGAGGTGTGCATTAAGCGGTTAAACAAAAACATTCCCTCTTAATTCTTAAAAGATACCTAGTTCTGTCTCGTGAAGCATTCGATCATGGTCGTACGAGATAGTATGCATGACCCAGTGTGGGCAGTTTAATATTCAAGAGCCGCCGCGTACGGGCCGCACGCTCCGATGTAATAAAAGCACGCTCCGACGCTTAATAAGCTGGACCGATGAGCTCCTTCGTATTTCAAACAAGTTGACCCCGTACGTGACCGCCGCGCGGCGAGATCTTAATTTCTGCTGTGACGAGAAGATTGCGAATTATTACCGCCGGTTGATGAATACGCCCCCACGGTGTCTCACGTGTTTCTCGTTATAAGCGATATTTGAAACGTAAAACAGAATACATACGGATATGAACGCTCGCGCCTATTGTCAGAGAGATAAACAGGGACTACTTATTACTGCTGCAATTGACTCTCGACGTGGAAGAACGAAAAACTTCTTATACGGTGGTAGAGCCACGCAGCTGTTCCCGCTGCTGAATGGGCCGGCTCGTACCGGATTAGTACTACGACCTCACAGAAAATCGGCGTGAAGTAGAAGTGTTTTTACTTCCGCATTTCGTCCGGTGAGTGAGGTGGCCGGTGGCCATCCCCTTCCTCCCCTTATTCCTTCTCTCACTCTTGTTCGCTCCTCCTCCTCCCTATCCCCCTCGATCATCCTCCCTCCCTCTCTAAAATTTACCCCCTTAAAGACTGGCAACACATTTGCAAGTTCAGTAATATTGCAAATGTCCATGGGTGGCGGTAATCATTTACCATCAGGTGAACTGCTTGCTCGTTTGTCAACCTACTACATAAAAAAAGGAGAATATTTGTTGAATCAGCTCATCATATATTATGATGGCATTAATGTGTACGGCATCATTGTTCCGGTTTGAACACCTAAGTTTCCAGAGCAATAACCACGTCACGACGAAAGCGAATTACAGAGTCACACAGAGTAGATTTAGCTAAATCAATTATTAGAACCAGGCTGTGGAAAACGGGCAAGTGTAACACAACCGAACCTGTTCGCCTCCTTACGTCTTTATACATAAAATAGACGCGTTACCGATTAATAGATTTGTGTACCTACTGAAATACTAAACGGAATAAATTCCGTAAATTGCTTTTATTTAATAAATAAAAGCAATTTACTCATTCCGTTCCGTGCGGATTTTATTCCGTTTTTAACTATGTGCTAAATGACGAATACTTAACAGCTCTCATGTTCTGCATAGGACACACTGACAATGGCGGTACTACCATACAAGCCCCAAAGCCCTACTAAGCTGGCCCTAATAAGGAGTAAAATGTATAAATCTTAGTAAGCACATAATTCCCGCAACGCTCGAATATAAAAATAAATTATTCAGGAATTATGTGCTAATTAAGATTTATAAATTTTACTCTCTAGTAGGGCAAGCGGGGCTTTTGGGCTTGTATGGTAGTACCGCCACTGCACACTGGATATCTGTAGGTATATAGTCAGCCTCTGTGCTATTAACGGTGAAATAACGGCGAAAGATTCATTAGCAACCGGAAATTTCTAGAAAGCCTCAGTTGCAACCGCCAAGGCATTGCAGTTAATGCAATGTCAAGTTTAAAAGCAATAAGTAATATTGACTGGAAAATCATATTCTTTATATTTTTCCTTGTACGAGATACTGTACACTTCCATAACGTTTTCCAGGCTTTTACATCTATAGATTAAGCATGAAAATTTGAACACTAAGAAAAAGCTTGCATAATCTCGTGCTGTTTAAAGTCCACAAAAATTGTATAACAATAAATCTTTATTTTTTCTATATTTGAATATGATCTTTAAACAAATATTGACGTTCAATGAATCTATTTAAAAACATGTGACGGGTAATTTCAATTTAAAAACAAAATAACGCTTCATGAAACTTGTCCACCTTTGCCACCTAAATGTTTATAATGTTAAAAAAAAAATAAACATCACGTCTAGTTGCCATTATTATATTTGGATGTGACAAAATTTTGACCAGTGTCACGGACCATTGCGAAACTAATGATGCATTGTTTTTCGTTTTAGTCCTACCGGCTAGTAGGATTGCAATTAATATTACTGAACGAAATAAAATATGTACAATCAATAAACTGTTATAGTTTGCGACGTAGGTTTTCCTCCTGTATTTTGCTTTTATTTTACTGTCAATAATGATATATTTTAGATATATATCTTCAATTCAATACAAAATTTCAATATTAAGTCATTTTATAGAGTTTCCCATATTTTATAGTCATCGTGCAATAGCTTTTTTATATTGTTAAATGTTTGATAGTTTGATGTAATAACAGATATAGTATATATCAACGCTGGAAAGCAAAAACGTAGTAAATTTCACATGGAGTATTACTTTGTTGAAATAAGTAAATTAAACCAAGTCGATTGGTGTATGTCTGGTGAAAAAAATTGCTTTTGCTGGTTACTATGTTTTTGTTTTCCAGCCAGTCGATTTATAGTAAAAATTGAGGTATACAAGTAAAATTCTATCAACTGTCTACTGTTTACTTCTGCAGGACAGGGTAAATAATACAGAGAACAAAGGACAATGCCGCGCTTTAAGACGATTTTGGTGACGGGTGGAGCCGGGTACATCGGGAGTCACTGTGTGGTGGACCTTCTCGATGCGGGCTACGAGGTCGTGGCCATAGACAACTTTGCGAACGCGGTGGGCGACGACCAGGGGTCGCCGGCACTGCAGCGTGCGGAACAGATAACTGGCAAGACCATCACCTTCTACAAAGCCGACTTATTGGACAAACCACAGATAAACAACATTTTCGACAAGGTAACTTCTGTTTACTTTATATTTACCGGCCGATTGCTATCTATAAATGTCAAAGGAGGCTTCGACGCTAAATGACGAACTATTGACGCAACAAGGCAAAAACAATTTCGTCGCAATATAAACGTAAAGCGCAATTTACAGGAATACGATGTTATTAAAACTTAACACAAAGATATTTACGATGACGACTAGATGTAGGTATATTAAGCTATAAATTAAATGTTTTTTTCTTATTTTTATTGTCTTAACTTGTACTATGAAAATTTTGTCAGATTAATGACGATTAAATATAACATCGCAGGAACTTAGTATTCAGAAACAAATTGCCACATCACACAAAAAGGGAATATTTTATTAAAGATAACAAAAAAATATACTCCCACAACATTGTGGACGATTTATATATTAGTGTATAGTTACTTCGTGGATGATTAATATCACCATATGTTTTGTTTGCATTTGATTGCATGGCTTCATGTCATTTCAGCACCAAATAGACTGCGTCATACATTTCGCTGCACTGAAGGCCGTCGGTGAATCGATGCAACAGCCGCTACTCTATTACCAGAATAACCTATTGGGAATGCTTAATTTATTAGAGGTAATACATTACACATATTTTTATAAGATAGATATGTATTAGGACTGATGTAGAGTCCGACTAGAGCAAACTAGAGGAATGTTTTGTAGAGTCCGCCTGAGATAATACAACTGTATTGACAGTTTTTCACATAAACACGTAAAGTGCAAGTGTTTACACTTCTGCTGTTCGTACGATGTGTGAGGTGGCTGGTGGCCCACGCCCCTTTCTCCTACCTTACTTAAAAGTTCCTACCTTAAAGGCTGGCAACACGTTCGCAATCTTTCGATGTTGCGAATAACATGGGCAGCGGCGACCGCTTACCATCAGGTGATCCACTTGCCAAGCAATAATGTTAAAGCACAACTGTGTTCCGGTTTAAAAAGCAATGTTACCAGTATGTAATGTATAGAAATCTTGTTTTTTATCAAAACAATATTAGAAACTTATTACTAGGTTCGCATACATAACACTCTTGTGACTCGTTTGCCGCAAATGTTAATCTTCGGCGTCACGGGTCGATGGTTCCACCCCCACCTGTTGATAATATATAAATTACAAATAATTATTACAAATCTGGCTCTGGCTTTGTATAAATTTATATCGCGAAAATATAAAATGCCTTTCAATTACAAGATATTGCTGTCACAAAATTGCATTGTGTTTAAAAAAATCACTTTGGTATAGCCAAAACATAGCAACTAATTTGCGCTAATTTGCTTCATGGTCTATCATTTTAGACCTCATAGATCTTACAGATATTCCGTGTTTGTAATTAAATTTTATCTGTTCATCACGATTTTATAACATAACTTTGAACGAATGCACGTACAAAACATAAGGTTGCGTTCAATGATTTCAAAAGAATCATGACTTTAAAGTACTTGGAAGACGTTGAATGTTTCCTGCGGTTTTCATACAACCTTTGATGATTTCACTTGATGAGAGGTTGGCGCATTTTTAAAGTTCGTTTCTGTATCTTGTGTCATTGATTGATTTTTCACTTTATATTCGTTTAACCCATCGATATTTTTTATAGATAAGAACGTTTTTCCGTCTAAAAAATTATGTATGTACAATGTTCTTACAAACATAATAATGGTGTTAACTTTTCGGACTACTATCTTAATATCTTGGAGATTAAGTTAGCAGCTCTACAAAATAATCCTACCGTCATATTTAACTGTTCGCTGCAAACAGTTAAATATGATAATTTACACTTTCGCAGCTCTTAAAAATCATTCGAATGACTTTTATGTACCTTTTACTACGGGTTTCTTTTAAACCACTGCCTCTATTCAATGTACTTGATATCTTGTATCTGCAGTTCGTGCAAATATTTGACTCGAGTAGGAAACGAACCCACAACTTGCAACACCTAAGCCCATAACTTAGTGACTGCAAAAAACGGGTCACCAAATCAAGCCATTTTCAGTTGACTAACATATAGTGATATGGTATTAATGGTCTTAGGAATAGAGGCCCAACGCTCATGTGATAACACTTAATTCTTATAGGTGATGAGATCACATAATTGCTATCAAATGGTCTTCTCTTCTTCGTGTACTGTGTACGGGGAGCCCGAGAACCTGCCCATCACCGAGACCCACCCCACTGGAAAAATAACCAACGTCTATGGTCGAACAAAATACTTTATCGAAGAGATGCTAAAGGATCTCAGTGCTGCAGACGAGGTAATTAAATCGATATTTTCGTTCTAAATTCGACCCCATGCTATTTTTTATTTGTTAATCGGTTTTCTTTTTTGTTTTTAATTTCAACCAGTATACATTAATTTTAATTACAAATATCTTTTTGTGTCAAAGTAAAATTGGTCTCATCGTAGTGTTTTAATGCCTAAATGTTTTAAGACAATCTTGAATTAACGTTTGGAGAACATGAATCTAGAAATGTATGGTGTTAAAAAGGGTCGTATGGTAACACAGATTTTAGTATAAGCTTGATTGCTGACTTAAAAAAAAATCATTTTCTGCTACAAATTTATCCGTTATTTGCCATTTTTTCAAAAAGTGAAGTGTTCCGTGTTTTTTAAAGGCAACTAAAGAGGAAATTAAGTATTGAGGTTTTTGTCATACAGATAGATAAAAAACAAAAATAGTTTCAAAACAGTCGGATAATGTTTACCGAACAGATATTTATAAAGAGAGCGATTTCTCGAAAAGTTGAATCTATTTAACATCCAAGCACCGCCGCGAGTGCGTTATATTCTTTATTTCGTAGAAAAACCCGATTATTATCGTGAACATTTCTAATCCACTGATAAAATTGATAACCGGCCGCATTGATTTCTTCATCTTGATCAAAAGCCATCGGAAATGTCTGTTGTATGTAGAATGCGAAATAATAATAAATGATGTTTTAAATTTTGTTATTGTTTTAAACATTCTCTTTGAACTCCTAACGGTTAAAAATAGTTATCATATTGACCCTATTTCAAGTGATCCAAAAGGATATTAAATTTTTCAAACCTAAAATTATGTTCTACATAATCCTGCCTTTGCGGGCTCGAGACAAATTATTAATAAAAAAAATATCTTGTTCAATATAAAGTTTAACAAAATCACATCGCCGTAACTGTTCCTCTCTCATTTTTGTATATATCTATTTCTCTCACTCTTTTACCGTTTCTCTGAAATTTTGAGACAAAAATCGTTGCAGTATATGCCTTGCGTGATTTCAAAATAATTGGCTTCGTTTTGCCTATCTATTAGATGTTACTAGCTGCAATATAACTCATTAAACAAGTTTCCAACGCTTTCTAAATCATCTAACATTTGAGTGAAGTATTGGGATCAGCCCGATGAGACAGGTTCATACCGGTTCCGTGGATGAGCGTGTGTTAAGTTCAAGGACACTGGATTTCCGCGATCTTTTTATCTCAAGATTGTTTTATTGATATTTTTGTCTGTTGATAAAGTAACGTTTCTTTTCCGTTATGTTGCAATTGTAACTGGCAATCTTTCACTAACATAAATTTCATTTATAGTAGTTTTCTTGTCGGCTTGAAAATTTTTATATTGAGTAGAGCAGAGTATTTCTTTTTTCTGTTGTTACTTTTTTCTGTTGTTACTTTTTTCCCCGAATACTATATAAAGACATTATTAAATTAAACTATTTTGCTATCTCAGCATTTTTTTTTCATTTGACGCTTTTACAGCGTGTTTTCAAAGTCACTTGTTTTAGTCTAAAAAAATGTAATAACTTTTATAATATCGCATAAAAGCTGCAATTGTGATTCAATTCTTAGTAATGCATATACGGATACCGGATCTCAGATTAGTCACCTGTGACCGTTGTTAATAAGGATAACCATGTCTACATAGATTCGCCGATTTCATTCGAATTATTCTCGAAAGGAAAATCGTATTGGAAATTAAATTAGTCCGCTTATTTTTTTATTTATATTATAAACTGTGGGTATATTACAAGATTACTGTGCTGGTCAAATTACTTTAAATTTTAGTGACGTGACGACAAAAAAATATTTTAAGACCTAGATAACACATTTATTTTTACACCTTAAAAAAATAAGGTCTCGTATGAATTCGTCAGCATTCGTGACAAATTTATTACCTATTAAGAATGTAATGTAATCTTATCTGATGTAATCTGCTGCGGATTTTTATAACTAGCTGAACCAGACTATCGTGTCGTTTTTGGCAGATGTCACAAAAACTTCTAGAAATTTGTTTATTAATAATGGTGACTCGTTGGATTTTGGAAGGTCTTTATTTTCGAGCCCCTCTTTTATGGAGGCCCGCGGTTCTAGCCCCGGTTCCCCTAAATCCGGCCCTGTAGATAGTTTTTAGCGAACAGATTATGCATAAGTATTACTGGCAGCCGTCCCAAAGTTCTTAGCTTACAAACATACAGACCATCACGACCTCTTCAATTTTGTTAAATTAAAAAAAACTTTTTAGTGAAAATTGTTAAGTTTTTAAGTAGCAGGACTCTTGTTAGTTATCTTACCGTCAAGCGTAATATGTAAGCATAACGTAATATGTAGACACTACTGTTTCGGTTTGAAGGGTAATGCGGTTAACGTAATAAGCGTAGACATAATACATCTTAAATACCTCGGTGAAGAGCACAGCTCTAATCTAAGCAGGCTCTATATGACACTGTGTTATTATGGTCAGGCTTGTATAGCTTTCCATTAGGTGCCCTAGTTCCTTGTTTCGTCACTTTATCCTTTAAAAAAAACTTTATAAGTTATATGTTAATTTCTAAAAAGGTTTTTGTGTGTTTACTTTCAAAGAAATGGAACATAATATCCCTGCGCTACTTCAACCCCGTGGGGGCGCATTCGTCCGGCCTCATCGGGGAGGACCCGACGAAGGAGTTCACCAACCTCATGCCGTTCATGGCCCAAGTAGCTTTGGGCAAGAAACCCGTACTCACGGTCTTCGGTAACGACTACAACACGCCCGATGGCACTGGTAAGTTTAGTTCGGCCCACCGAACTTGTTATAGTCGCGTCACAATCATATTTTCGGCGGTAGAGTCCCGCAGCTGTTCCCGCTAGGCCGGCTCCAACCGGATAAGTACCACGACCTCACAGAAAATCGGCGTAGTGGTATTTTTGCTACTACGTTTCGTCCGATAAGTAAGGTGGCCGGTGGTCCATTCCCTTCATTCCTACTCCTCTCCCTACGTCTCCTTCATCTTCCCGACCTTTCTCTCCCCCTACCCTCCCCCTCTATTCTCCTCACTCCTCCCCCTTCCCTCTATTAGAAATCTTTCCTTAAAGTCTGGAAACGCATTTATAAGTTTTTTAATATTGCAAATGTCCATGGACAGCGGTGATTGCTTACCATTAGGTGATCCGCTTGCTCGTTTTTCAACCTACTCCATAAAAAAAAAAGTTCTGGGATCATAAATCAATTAGTCAACAAGGACGAGCAATGCTACGTTGGTTGCAAAGTATCGATTGAACATTTCTTATCTATGTTTCACTTAAGTATTTAAGAAGATAATAGCGACACTGATTTATCAGCAGCGAGTAATATTCTATAATAAAAAATAAATAATCATTTTTTGTAGCAATTCATTTGTAAAATTATGGGGTGGGCCACCAGCCACCTCACTTACCGGACGAAACGCGGAAGTACAAACATTTCCACTTTACGCCGATTTTCTTCTTATCTTATCTCAACTGACGTTGACACTTAGCCTATGCGGCTCTGTAATCCTTCATCGGATCGTTTTATCCGTGGAAATGCTAGTTTCCACCAATTGGATAGACCCCACGTCCTGCGGGGTCCCGCATAAGGATATGTGTGTTGTGTCAAAATTTTAATTTACTTTATTACAATTACTTGGGGGATTGTCGGCTACGAACAGTCGGGGCCTGGACCGCGACTGTCGTCGACTGAGCATTGGCGGAACGGGGGCGGTGAGAACCGCCCCGGAACCCGGGTGTAATGAGTGTACGCGGTGTGAGTGTTTCGCTCGAGAGTTCACAGTAGCGCAACAAACACGGTAGGAAAAGTTCGCCTTCGGACTCTTCCTACCGTGTTTGTTGAGCTACTGTGATCCCTACTGTATTCCGGTGTAGAGACCGCAGACGGGACCCTCGGCGGGGTGGGTCCTGATAACTAATGACCCTTTTCTCGACTGGGTCAAGGTGACCGATTTTCTGTAAGGTCGTGGTACTGATCCGGTTCAAACAGGCCCATTTAGCAGCAGAAAATCTTTAAAGAGTTTTATTCAACAAACTGAATTTTTCTATTTTTAATAAACAGGTATCAGAGACTACATTCATGTGATGGACTTAGCCAGCGGCCACGTCGCGGCGTTGAAACTGTTGAAT
>DWHO01002661.1:0-12990 GCA_018247575.1 Eurytides lysithous rurik
TATGCCCTTATACCCTCTGTATAGAGGAGGCCTGTGCCCAGCAGTGGGACGTATATAAGCTGTTAAGTAAGTAAATATTTGTTTAAATAGACAACGCACAAGAGAAATAGAATTTTAAAAGAGCGAGCAACACGAGTAGCAAACAATGTTACGCTTTTTATGTCATCTCTAAGAAAGAAAAGAAAGCGTACCTACTAATGAACGTATGGAAAACCGAACTTTGTTTGCCAGTATCCCACGTTTCTTTACTTTTCCTCTAAATGTTGCAGAAAAAATTTTCTGTATATGTAGAATGATTATTTTTTTTTTAATGCCCACAAAGACTAAATGTACGTTATAAGAGAGTTATTAACTAACTGACTTAGAAAAGGTGGTAAACTTTAATCAACCATAGAACATTATATTGACGTTGAAGTCGTCGAAACGTCTCCCCCTCCGCCAGTGAGGGTTGAAGCGCCCACTCCAGCCCTGGCTGTGTCAACACAGCCGGCGGGAAACGCCTCCACCAACCTCGTGCCGCCGGCCAACGAGGCTCAGCTCGCGGCCAGGCTGCAAAGAAGAGATGGAAGGGGACGCAGGAGTACGAGGCAGGCGCCGTGCCCGCCGTGCCCACCCCTGTCCCGGCTCCTATACCGCCCCAAAACTCCATCACTGTTGCCTCCAGGAAACGGGCCGAGCGTCGGAATGGGCGTCTGCAGCAGCGGCCGAAGGGGGAAGCTGCAGTCTTAACGGCAGCCCCGCCGCGGCAGTAACAACCGCCACCCACTTCCCTGCAACCAAGATCTGGGTGTCGCAGATGCGATACGGCAGCTCATTCGGGTCCTCATACGGGCGCTCGTAAGCGCCAATTCCTAACCGACCAGTCCTTGAACTGGTCGAGTCTCCGCCCGAGTAATGGGGATTGCCCCGAGGCTCGCATCAGCCGGCCGAGTTTCGGTAGCAAGTACATCAGTCATCAGTCAGTAATTATCAAAGTCATACGCAAAATGCATTTTATATTATAGTAGTGGCGAACGTTCAAACTTTTAAATCAAAACGCATTAGTATTTTCATGACTACCTGGCACCATAAAAACACATAGCTTGATCTTTTTGACAGATGTACATTTTTCTGATCGTCATGATCTTTGCAATGACGAAGATATTATTTTCTTAATTTAATGATTTTAAAAATATTAAAAAAATACATATAACACAAAAGTCCCTAAAGATTCAAGCATTATCCGAAAATTTTATTTTATAGTGTTGCATCGTTGCATTAGGAACGGGTCGCCCCAGAACGACTCTGCTAGAGGTCTAGCAGTTAGAGACAGATGTATGAGGGCAATAATTACTTACACTGTAGTTAACAAGTAGTAATATATATATCAATAAATTTACCGAAACGCTAACGTAACTAACTTGTACCACTCATCGCTCCGTCCGCTTGTACAATAGGTCCTTACCCGGAGCGCTTTCAAGGGCTTTAAGCGGCCGTGACCCGGTCGAGGATCAGCGGATTGGGTGCATACATTCAGACCCCAGCCGTTTGTTCAACCCTGCGCTGGGGTCATTCGAACCGTTACTCCGAGACAAGTGCACATACTTGAACCTCAAGTTAACAAGAAGTATCCGCGCCCGCACCAATCCACTGAATGGGTTTAATCAAGACCCCAGTCGAGACAGTCCCCTTACGCCAGTCTTTAGGAACGTAATTATTCTGTGATATATGGTATTTATGAATGTATATACACATATCCATTTAAAAGTTTATTAACTTTCGAAATATATAAGAACACATTAAAATTGAATTGCTGAGAAAAGTATATCAGACTGTATATGTATACAAACACTATTTTGACGAGTATTTTTACTATATGTTAAAATTTCTTTTCTTTCTTAATATTTGAAATAAAATTCGTACTTATGTTTTAATTGCTTACTTACTTTAGATATATTGAATAGCTTCTATAGCCATATCTTATTTTAAATTGGAAAGAAAATTTAAATAGAGAATTTTTAATTGCTGTTTATTGTTAATTACTATAAATATTCAAACCAACTAAAATATTAAAATCAATATTTCGAGGTGACCATTTAAAATTCTCATCCTGACAAGTGTTATTAAATTTTCAGACGCTCGCAAAAATTGACTCAAAAGTTCATTCGGGAGGTTACATGGCAGCTACGTCAGAAAGATCATTTTACAAAACGCCGACATCGCATTTAAATGGGTCACTCAAAATGAATCTCTAAATGTAAGTAATTTAAGGTTGGGTTTGGATAAATCGCGTTAGACGTTCGGGGTGGGGTAATGTTCTCATTTGGCCCTCTGAGGTGTAACATGGTATGTGTTCGAGACGTGTTTACTAAGTGACGGAATATTGACATGGCACGTTTGCCGTAAACGCGCGTATTACAATCTATATACTATTATAATTATAATATTATAATCTATGTACACTTAAGGAAATACCATAATTCTTGTAAAGTAAAATAACAAAATTAAGATTTCGTTTCACTATTCATTTATTTTTATTATTCCTTCTTAAAAGTAAGCGATGTATCGTGCCTAATTATCATGTCAAAAAATCATATTAATCCATCATATCGCCGCTGCAAGATGGACAAACTAATAAACAAAATTTATGGTAAAAAACAAACAAAATTCTTGGTAAGGATTTATATTTATGTCTAATATTAGTAGGCCCTGCCCTGTGTTCGCTCACGTAATTTTTAATTTACGGTAACTTTTCTCGTTTAGGAAAGTTTTAGAAATAAACCTAAGTTACTCTCCATTCCACGAATTACATCTAAGCTAAAAACTATATCAATCGGTCACTCCGTCGTTGTTTGAAAGAATAAACCGTCAAACACATTTAGACCTATAGTGTTAAGTGATTTTGATAATGGTCACGAGGCATGGCAGTCTTCCCTGGTGTCAAAAAGCATACTTATTGAAACCTACTTACTACGTGAAACGAATTACTTGTTTGGGATACCTTTTTGACCACAAACAATATTTAATCATGCAAAGTGGTTTGGTCACAAACGATAAAAATTTACATTCATAATATCCAATATCTTAAAGAGACAATATAAAAATTCTTATTTCCAAGCATTTACGGAACATAAGTGAGGACCAGCTATTTTGACGATCGAACACTGAAACTTATTAATATGAATGATAATTTTCTGTGAGAAAAATATTCCAATCACGTCCCTGAACGTGGTTATATAAATCATAGTAACGAACGCAGACTGTAATAAAAAGTAAGCTTCGTTGTCTAAGCTTTATGGATATTTCGCTTATGAGTTTGAGAAAATCAAGCAAAACAATGTTGTTAGCGGCAACTTCGCCAGTTTCAGTTTAACCATATCGATCTCTTGTTGTTTCCAATTTATAGTGGTCTGGAACGAGGAATAAATTTATGTAAAACCTTAACCATGGTTAATGGTTTTAATAACAATATAATTACTTGTTATTACGCAATTCTAATAAAGAATAGTAAATTATTCACGCAATGCAATATTTATTGTTTAATTATGACCCTTGTGAACATTGTTAAACATAAAATTCAATGTTGTCCTGTTTATAATATGTTCGATAAAATTCAACGACGCAAACCAGATAATATATATTATTTATTTAATTTATTAAATTAAATTTATTGTTCTAACGTTGTAATTTAACTTGTTCCTTTAATTTTTATGAGTGAAGTTTTTTTTTGTTTATATTTATTAAAAATTTGTTAATTATGTTGCATATCCGTGTAGCTATTCGTTAACGATAAAATATAATAAATAATTAAACTATTTGTCGTGTCATTGTCTCAATACTTACTAAAGTTTTTTTACTTGGCGAAGTTATGAATTATATTGGTTTGTAAATAAACCAAAACAACAATAGATTTGGTGTATTTTTCGCATTAATATATAAATGAAAAAATATATAATTTACTTAAACTCACATTATGCGAAGTCTATAACGAAATCGACATAAGCCAATGTTGAGAGTATTATTTTATTGACATTAGTATAAAATTTCCTATGTCAGTACACATGGTGCGTAAGTGTGTTCCTACTGGTAGAAAATAGCTTTTACATATCGAGCGTCCCTCCATTACTGAACAGCGTACCGCTATCCGAGCGTCCGTCCATTACCCGGTATAGCCGGTCAAACGAGCGATCGGCTAATGAAGCCGGGAGAAATCCGCCAGGGCTCTCATTATTCCCGGGGCAACAGCGTCGCAAGAATCCAGGGCGTGCGATTAAACCCTACTTATGCACGGATCATAAACCTTATGTCATCATCAAACGGCCTACCTACAACGGATGAATTTCGTTAAGTTTAAAAATGGCGCTCGTTCTACTAGAAGTTATAACTCAACTATTGTTACAGCATGTTTTAGGAAAATGAAAAAAAATGTATTGAATTTAAATGTGTGATATAAATGTTTATAAATAAACTAATAAAGTTTAATAAATCTTAGTGTTCAGTATTATATTTAACTATGACAAGAAAGCTGATCAGTAAATTAAATTTTTGTAATAATCGTGATTGTTTCAAAACTGTATCTTCCATATAAAATAGATTGAAGATGACTTAAAAATACAATGAAATAATTAAATAAGATTTCTTCGGATTGATATATATTTCAAAAAGAATAACAATAATTGATACATACTGGGTATATGCATATTCAACCCTTTTCCCCAAATTTGTTGATTATCAAATAACATTTATTGGCGACGTTATCAGTTATTACAAAAAGAGAATATAAAATAACGGGTTTATGCGAGGAAAATGTCTAGGAATAAATTTTTATAGAAGCCCACAGGAATTTGGTTTCCTTTTCACCGACTTCTTATTTAGGGGAAGGTGTAAACTTTATTTGGGAGGAGCCTTCTTTTACTATCTAACTTTGTATTACTTTATTAAGATACGAATATGGCACATGGCGTAATCTTTTGCGTGGTCTAATTTTGATTTTTTTTTTGCAATAAATTTATGTCTCAGCATATTTCTTCCACTTTTTTATTAACGTCGCACGTTCAAGTATGTCAAAATTTTTATCGTGATTTATTGATAAAAAAAAGCTTGTATGAACTAATAAGTTCTTTTACACACTTGTGGTAAAGCCGACTTCATCAGTCTCGTCACTTCTTCTACTAAAAAAAATCATTAAAAAAATTACGAAATTTGAGTCTTAATGAAAAATACTTTTTTCAATGCTTGTTATTCTTTATTTACGTAATTACTTTTATTAATTTATAATTTTTTGCTAAAAATATGTCATATAAGAGAAGAAACTTATTATATAAGAGTTCGTGTGTCGAGGGTAAGGAGCTTTAATTCGGCAGTTCGATCAAATCTCGACATAAATTACGCTTGAAATCTTTTTCCATGCATAAACAGACCAGATATAGTCCTATCTCTTTGACTGTGTTTAATAAATGGTAGACGATAATTAAATAAATGAAAATTCTTAAATAATTAAATAGAATAAAGACAAACAATATCTAAAGACGCAATGACCTATTATCTAATTTTCTTATTATATTATATGCATTGATATTGTTGATACTACTAAGGATGTTTTTTACATTTACCTTAGTAAAGTTTTAATTCACTTATATTAACCATTTGTTAAGTAAATATTCAAAACACTGGGATTGATATAAATTTCTCGAAATAATTCAGAGATTGGTATTTTTTTAATAATATTATTGTTGTTTTAAATGTGTATATTAACAAGAAAGTTAATCCAAGGATCTATTCGATAATATCTATTTATGTTAATATGTATATATCTGGCAAAAATCGGTCAATTAGCCAACCTCGCGTGTGGCAAACAGATCGTAAATTAGGCCACGCACAAACAAAGTTAACGAGAGCTTGCAAACAGCCCAGTATGAGAGGCCCTTGTAGCCAATAAGGGTTGCGATAGACTCGTGTCCGAATTGTTTGTGGATGGGGCGTTATTTCGTGTATTTGCTTTGTAGGTGATTGTGTAAAGAAGAGATGTTATTGACTTTGGCCATTCGCTTGATTAGAAATGTTCGGTGCGATGTATGCGATGGTACTTACATAGAAGAAACTTCGTGCATTATTAGCATTCATTTTCTTTACTATTATTTTACAATTGAAATATAATATGTGTAGTTGGTGGTTTTAATTTAAAAGGTAAGATAAAGCCTGTAAGAAAGATCTTATCTCGGTCAAGAGCAGGTAAATATATAAATATTAAATAATGATGAACAAATAAACAAGGTATTTCTTTTAAATAACATTACAGTACTGATCTAGACACTTGCTAAGTAATACGAATAAATTATTATCGTAGAAACATCAATACATTTTACACGATTGTAGCTAACAATCTACATGCTTTGAATTGATGATCTGAACTTTCTAGACACATCTTGTTAGTTGTCATCTACTAACATAATGTACCTAGACTGAATATTGGTGGCAATTCTAAAGAGATCTGTGAGCAACGAATGTTGCAAGTGGAAGGGTAGAGAATAAGTATCTGACAGAGGTCTGGTTAAGCTGGATCCGCAATTGTACATCTTTAAGAATATCAGTCGGACAAGCACGCAGACCGTGAGGGGGCATGAAGGGGGGTGAAATGGTGTTTACAACGCTCCAGGGAGAGAGCGGTGGAATGAAATTGGCGGATGTCTCAGCTATGTGTCACACACGGGCACGCTGTGTAATGAAAGTTTTGCGAGGGCTTTTTTCATATTCGACATGTGCGAGATAAAGTGAAACAACGTAAATTGCGGACGTATACGGACGTATTACGGAAGGTTGAGTGTATTTCAGGTGTAATTTTTTTATGATTATTGAAGTTTTATTAAAAAAAATCCTTTCGTTACAAATGTAACGGTGACATAAGACAGTTTTAAGTGTCTTATGCTTTAAGTAAACGAAATTTGTTGGATTTTTGAAATGCACGGCTAGCGGACTTCTAGTTGCTGGCGCTAAAACGATCATTATAGTAATAGTTATTAATTGTAAAGAATAATGCAGATACTCCTTATATAGGCTATAAATACATATAAATTCCAATCCTTATCCCCGAGGTATGCTGCAATTTACGCACACGTAAAGACGCTAAAATTGCAAACAATGTCGTTGTTTTTCGGCGCAACTTTTCTCATAGCATCTACCGACATATTTTTATACGAGCGAGATGCCATCACAGGATGTTACTTCATATAAAGTAGCAAGAAGTGAATTTCGTCTATCTCCTAAGCGTAGGTATCGAAACATTTTATGTTAGAGACGAAATGGAAATTGAATAAAATGTATACCCCAATTCATGGTAAAAGTATGAGACTATCTCGCATCCCTATTTTTGTTTAAATATTATTTAATTAATTGAAAATTATTTGTTTTAATAAAATGGGCTTCATTTCTTACACTCGTTGATTTATTTTGAATTTTATAATGATAAAGAAAAATCGAGAAATATTTCTTTTTTTAACATGTACAATATTTGTCCGCCTAACTTTCTCGAAGATATAGACGTCTCATATGTTCTGTCATGCGTTCTATCGGTGATATTTCAAAATTACACACAATGGCGTTCAACAATAGAGTTTAACGCTTGCGCCTCCATTCGTTTCCTTTTTGTTGCTTAGACGGGGCTCATTTACATAAATTTACCTATTGTTATTCGTCCGGCCGAGTCATCTAGCAGGGACGATCTTGGAACTTACTCCTTTAGAAGAGGAAATTTGATTCGTCGATACGGCGGAGTAGGCCGTATCGGAAATGGCTAGAGTAACGGGCCTATTTTGTTCCCTTTTGTTTTCTTCGACCTCTCGGAGGAAACGATGAATAACAAAACCCGTAGAATATTGATGGACCTCTCAGGCCTCGCTACCAATGTCTGAGTAGAGAATTAAACGATGGCCTTTATTATTTAAGAGATGATCCATGATGATTCAGCGTTCGAGCGGTCGTTTTTCATTTCGTTTATCTCGAGCTAGCTAAAGATAATTTATACAGACATGAAATACTTTGCAATGGAAGCGATCGTGATTGATAGATATATCGTTTAAGAATTAAACCGAGTAAGTTGAGAGCGCTTTGAGTATTGCCGTTACCGCTTACATCTATCAAAAGCAATGTTGTTCCATATCATATTATATTTTATTTACAAGAAAAACTCGATTGCAGTAGTTTAGGATTTGGGACCAATTTACGTAGGTTCACCTTATTTATAGATAAATCATATTTGAATTAAACAAAGAGAAATAATATAAAGAGTTAGTTATTTAAGAACATGCCAGATCGGTGACAATATTGTCGATACACAATAAAGATTCCAATCGCTATCGCTTTTTTGAACACACGAAAAACTATCTCTTTTATTTCGACGGCGATGCGCAAATTACGCGGTTTAAAACACAATGGCCCTGCACAAAAGTATTTCGGACGAAACATCGACGGGTTAATGAAAGGCATTTGTATGTAACGGACTTGAGAGAGTTTACTCAGGAACCCGATAATAGGTTGCATTACGTGTTTCGATGGCAACCGTCTATAAATATATTATTCTCTATTCTCCATCGGGGATGACTAAGTTGTTTTAACGATATCTTAAGTATTGGAAAATTATGTTTCATCGTTTCGTATCGTTTTATATATTTAAAAATTATTTTTGATTTTAGTATTATTGTGTTTTGTCTTTTTTTCCTAATACCTATTAGCGAGGCCATTGATCAATAAGCCGATGGCATTTTTGTACTTTCTTTAGAGTATTGCTAAATAACTGCAATTTGGCAATTCATATGCCTATTCCCATCTTCTTTAGATGTTCAATACAGCGTCATAGAAGTGGCTTAACAGTTGGCGTTGTGACTAAATAGATTAAAACGGGAACCGGATTGACGACCGCGCTGCTGGCGAGTGTTATTATTAATTTTGCATTAGAGTTAAAATTCGCAATAGAGTTACGGTTAAATAACTAGAAGATAAGAGATGTAATTGAATCACACGAATGTACTGTTGGACATACATATATAGGGCATAATATAGGTGCTTTCATAATAGTTATCAGCACTGTGTCGATAGCTGAATGCCTATAAAACTGTCGAAAACGCAATACAGTCATATATGGATATGCACTCAAGCTTGTAAGTTCGCCTTCGATAGTCTATTATTGAATCCGGACATTGTCGGTGGGCCTCAAACTATTATTTTTACATATTAATATAAATGAAGGAAAGGATTTATCTTTCTATATTTTGAAAAGGGACAAAGAGACACTATGATTTTTAACATTGCTAAAATATTTGAATCGTCGAGCAATTATTTTACCTTTTATCCCGGAAAAGTTGAAAAGAACGCAAAAACTAGAATCTAGAATTACCTATTATGTAATCAGTAAACGCTAATATTTGTTATAACCATACTCCCTTTAACATTCATACGCGTATTTCGTGCATGTGTTTTATAGAAACAAAAAATGAATGTTAAAATAATAAAACGTACACGAAATGACTAACGTAAATGAAAAACTTAAACCTCATATGTTTATATATTTTTAATATATATTATTATATGTGTGTACAGTTGTCATTTAAACACGTAATAGGGCTCAAGGAGTTTCATTCCGGCGCAACGGGCCATAGCGCGCCCGAGAGGTGGCCATTTGGCCCGCTCTCTCGGATCTTCCGCCTCAGTTTCCTATAAACCGAACAGTTTTCAGCCAGAGCGTATTCCAGCCTCGCATCGTAAAGAGAGAGCACCGAAAACTCTTTACTACGCAACTCGTAGACGGCGTCCGAATTCAATTTATATTTACGGCAATATTCATTCATTATGCATTATACTTTTACAGCGGAAATAATGGTGATAAAATTACAATGTTACTAATGTAAAAAATGGCAACGAGATATATTCTCCTTGCCACTTTTATATCGAAGTGAGAGGAACATCGAATTAATATCAGGGTTACTTTTTTGCATAACGTTTAACATGTAAAGTAATTAACACATAACTTTGCATTACATAAAGAATCTTTTAATTTGCGTAAAATATTAAAATGCGATGGCACCGCGTGTTCAATCGTGGCCCGCTTTTAAGTCGCCGACTCATTAGTACAACATTGTATGTAAAGCCATTTAACCACGCGACGGCATATTTTAATATACATCGAGTAACGTATTAATTAATGTAAAGACTTTCTGACAATTATGCATAATACAAAGCGTTATTTACAGGTTCCATTTACGTAAACATCAAATGGAATAATTGCAAAATATTCAAACATCATTTATTTATACTGGATTGCGTTCAAAAATTTTGTTTATTTCTTTATTCCCACAAGCGGCTATGTACGCGTTTTGTAATAATTCTTTTAAAATATTTTTCGAATAAAAGTCACAATATATCATAAAAGCTTTACATGTATATCTGCTCTTAAAACCATATCTATTCGATGTTTCCTTATTGCGCGAAAGGGTGAAATCATCAAACAAACTTTCGTGCTTTTTAAGCAATATATATGTATTTTATATACTTGGGTGATCATAGGTACTGTAATAAAGATGGATACGGTCTGACATGCATATTTTTGTTAAATCATATCAGAGAACTTTTATATGGCCACGTAGCTGTTCCCGCTGCTTAATGGGCTGGCTCGAACCAGTTCAGTACCACGACCTCCCAGAAAATCGGCGTAAAGTGCAAGTATTTTTTGCTTACGCGTTTCGTCCGGTGAGTGAGGTGGCCGGTTGCCCATACCCCTCCATTTCCTCCCTCCTGCCCCCTTTTCACCCACCATTCTCTCCCCTCTTTTTCTTCCACCCATGCCATCATACCGTCCTCTCACTCCCCCTCTTCCAAAAATTCCTCCACTCAAAGGTTGACAACGCTTTTGCAAGTTCTGTTGCTAATGTCCATGGGCAACGGTGATCGCTTACCATCAGGTGAGCCGCTTGCTCGTTCGTCAGCATATTTATTATTATATATTGGAGCGTTCATCCATAAAAAAAAAGAACTATCAGAGCAAAAGTCGTTTCTAACATTTCTACGGTATTCTTTGGACATTAATATATTTTTCCTCGGGCGAATCTCTGAACTTTCCGACCTAAAGCGGCGCGAATAGAGGCGTAAAACAAGGAACAACCATTCATTTGAGGCCGTTCGAGTTACGTCAACTTATGAATAAAGTGGGGTCGCCTGCGGGAAAATAGGGGCCGTTGGACAGGAGCGAAAGTAACTTTTTTACGTTAAAAAAACGACGACTAAGCGGTGGATTATCGTCATTCGCCGACAAGAGTTCCATCAGGCTCAGGTAAAGTGAAACAGAAACAGACCAGTAAAAAAACCTGATTGTAGATTAATCTGCGATTTGTGGCTCAGTTATCAAGTATTCGGTGACTATAAAAGAGTTTACTTAATTTACTTAATATTAAATTTCAATAAATAAATTAATTCTTATACAAATTATATATCACTATAAAACTTAATGAAATTTTGATGTCTCATCAATCAAAAGTCAATAATTTATGTTCGTAAATATACAAATTAGTGTAAACTGAAAAATTCTAATTGATCGAAGTACCATTCATATTCACTTATTTTTTGTCGATGATGAACATTCTATAGATTCTATCACTGCGACAGTTTTGAATATACGAATATGTTACAAGTAAACATTGGAAAACTTAATCATTGTAAATGTGCATGCTATTTTGTTACTTATATGAAAAAAGTTAATTAAAAACCAGAGTGAAACACATTCAAGGCACGATAAATAAATGATTTCGACGAAAATTATAATAATTTCTCACGGAAACCACCCAGGATAGGACGGATGTCTTCATAATTGTTTTCTACACATGGACAAGGTGGTGATTCGTTCCGGGACATTTCAACATTCGTTCAGGGATACCCGGGGTGTGGGCTCGATATCCCGGACCAATAACGAGATAGCAGCATCGGCATGAAATTGTGAAATCACCGGAAAGAGTTGAGGCACGTTTTTACTACGTATAATATTTTTTAAGAAATAACTTTATACAAACCAATATATATGATCATAAAAATGAAGAAAATAAGCATAATGTCCATTGTCTCATCTGTTATAATAATCAATTTACAGAAGCGTTTAAATTATCCTAAATAATTTGTTTTTAATTTAACGCACAATTTTACGTTCGGATACTTGAAGAAGCGAACAGCAGGATAGTAAAATAATCTACAATATCAAGGGAGTATTTTCTTAGTACAATTTGCAATTAAGCCGGCGTTGTTTGCTGAAGCGACGAGATAATGTCCGTTCACTTCACGGGGACCTCCGTCAATGTCCCGAGAATTCCGTCTCGCTGATAAAATGAGTTTGCGAGTGCGAATCGCGAGCGCTTTGTTTTATTATAAAAAGAAATGTTTTTTTTTTCACTTGTTTCGAGGAACAAAACGGCCAGTAAAATAATATTTTTCTTTCACAAAGCTCCTTGTTTTAGGGTAAAAATATGTTTGCGACGATATATCAACTTTTATTTATATTTAACTCGGGAAAGTTTTCATAGCGATGATTATATTGGTGGTTGTATTGTGCATTGTTGAAAATTAGTTATCAAATACTTACGGTACTTATGAATATAAGCCAAGGTATATTTTTCCTTTATTTTTCTTTATATAACTTGGAAAGAACGTATCGGATCGCACATACAATTAAGCATAGTTGCACAGTTAATTATAAAAAAAATACATAGTATCTTAAATGTGTTTCTGAACTACATAATAACATAATCAGTCGAAATCACTAGAAGAATCACTAACAAGAAAAGTAAAAACTACCATTGGCGAACCTGTCTCTTGGCTGCAAATTCAATGGATGATATTCTTGAAAAATTAACCTTATAAAATGTTCTATAAAACTTCTTTGGTTGATTCTAAATTCCAAGTTTTGAATTTTGGACCAAAAAGAGGAAGACCGAGAAGTAATTTAATATACGAAAATATTACATTACTTCCATTATATAC
>DWHO01002662.1:0-12989 GCA_018247575.1 Eurytides lysithous rurik
GTCGTGAGATATAAACATATGGACGCTAGAAAGCAAAAACGTAGTAAATGACACATGGAGTCAGTCGGTAAACGAAACCAAGTCGATTGGTGTATGTCTAGCGAAAAATTTTGGGTTTGCTGGTACATCGTTATGTTCTTGTGTTGTAACGACGTTACAAGTTTTCTTCATTTGCTTTCTGTGCTAACAGTATCTTAAAAAAAAACTACTTTCTCTCTAGCGGAGTTCGAACAAATATATTCTTTCACACATAGAATTAACCGTTACGTCAAACTAACTATAGAATAACTAAGGTAAACCCGCATTAGTCAAATAATACACTCATTAAAATTTCGAATAATTCCCTGTTCTCCTATCTTCGTGACTATTATATTAATACAATACTGAAATATTTTCTGGTGTGATGATAAGTACCTTTTACATTAAGAGTAAAGAATTGATAATTCAAAACAAAGCTACCTACTTTTTAACAAGTGTTCGTAAGAAAGTAGAACCTGCATCATGTGGTATATCGATATAATTATTGTAATAAAAATTAAACAAGTTCTTGGTCTGAGTAAATACCGCCACACGCAAATACTTGCGCGAAACAGCAATCGTGGTGTTTTGTATTATACCGTAACTAATTTTAAGAAGAGAAATAGATCTAAATAAATGGAAGCGAAATGATAGTAATTTGTATAGATACAAAATAGTACATTTTGTATGTAGCAATAATTGTTTAATATAAAAATGTATTATTATATCAAATTGACTAGTTTTTAAATAAATACTTAAGATAGTATCAGAAAATATCGAGAGAAAAATTTTAAAAGTATTATAAAGATACCGCTCCAACAAAACATGGACAGAACTTTAGCTCTTTAACATTTTGATTAAAGAAACTTGTTCAATTGCGTTAATAACAGTATGAAAATTAGGATGGGCTAGTATTGATTAAAGTCCCAACTTAATTGTCTAACTGTAAAATCAAAGCTACGCTTCTTTGTATCCAATGGGCAGATGGCTTATCCGAAGGTAAGTAAAACGCCAAAACAAAATTAGATGAGTGGCCTGTCGTGGCCAAAACACCTTTTCTCTCTAATGTTTTATATAGGGGACACTTATATCGCTTTCCTTCTGAAAATTCTGTTTTAAGTTTAGGAAACAACCATACTGCAGGCATAGTGTCATTCAGTATTTTAGGATATTGCTCTGCCACTACATGTCTTTCATGGTCCCAACGACCGCCATCAAGAAAGAGACCCTGAACGTAAACACCCCATTCAGGAGCGGCTGTTTCATAATCCCGGCGTCGTACTTCGAAATCGAATATTAGTAAATCGATAGGTATTTTCTTAGCTCTGGCGTAGTTCTGAATTGATCCTGTTAGAAAGGCTTGTGTAAAGTAAAAGCCGGATAGCCAAAATGTTGGCGGCTTACCGTTTTCATACCAATTAGTTAACATATTCAAACGTTCAACAAGATCGATAACGTAACTTGGTAAAGGCTTTAAACTTGGGTACGATACTTTACTCCAGTTCTCTGGTATTTTACCAAGTAACATTGCATTAGACATCATGTCAAGTGCTGGTGACATCACAATTAGACCTTTGACAGCTTTTTGCAAATCTAGCAATGAACCCATGACCTCTTTCAGTAGTCTGTTGAATCGTTCCATTTCTTGAATAAGCACCGTATTCATTGATTCATTGTAATCTACGGGATACTTCTTTTGAGCAACTTCTATATCAAAGATCGATGGGAGTTTTGACAAAATTTCTGTTGCCATTTGTACAAGAATGACTTCGCTATTTCCACCTTCTGCTCCACCACCTGCGCCTTCAACGAGGACTAAAGTTGAAGTGAGTTCCAACGAAACGGAATGATCCCTTGTTATTCCTGCGTTCATATGCAGCCCAAATACTTCGGGTGGAGGATTTATTGGAACGGATTCGATATGTTTAAGGTAGTCCTGGTATTCACATCTACGTGGCAATCCATATTGAGATCCAATATCACAAAATAAATAGTTTGGATCAGAGACAACTCCGGGGTTTACATAATTATCTAAGATTGTTACGATCAATCTTCGATCCCAATCGTCGGTTACTCTGCCACCATAATTGCATTCACCTGTTAAATACTTAATTGCAACATACTGTATTTCTTCATATTGATTTAAAAACATTTGCAATTGCATTACTGATATTTGAAAATCAGAATCATTAAAACCATATTGAATATTCCAACCCAAAGGTCCAAATTTTTTTCTTTCTTGAACTACGGCGTGGAAAAAACTGATACCGTACAGAAGTTTACTAAAGGGTTTGTCTTTTTCGGGACATCCTTCGAAAAACTCCGGTTCTTTTAATGGTTCGGACATGTAAGATCGATACAAATTATGCTGTAAGCCAGTTGGAGCTTCATTGGTCATTTTTACTGCAACTTGTAAAACCGATTGTGGAAATTTATCAGATGGATAACTTGTCAACCATAATCGAAAACTTAAATCTGTGTTGGTTAAATCAAAATTTTCTACAAGTTTTTCAAGAACCGGAAGCCACGAAACGGCTAAATGACAATTCTGCAAGCATACCCAGCCTCCTTCTAATTGCGCCCTCTCTATCATAGCTCTTGCAATAGGTCCTTGACCTTGACCTAAAGATATAGAATTGAATCTGTGACCGTAACCCATTTTCTCACAGTATTTTATTAATGCTCCCATGGGATCGGAACCTGGAGATAAAATAAATATCAACGGTGCTAAGCAATTAGAATCACCAAAGGATTTACCTATGTCGAAAGGTGGTGGAGTTATATATTTACTGCCTAGTTGATTTTCGACGTATTCAGAAATAGCAATTGTGAGTTTGTCGGGCCGTAAAATACGTACAATTAACAATTTTTGGAAGGCGGACAACTTTTCTTGCCATCCTAGAGGTAGTGGCTTATGATGCGGTTCTAATGCATCGTATACCTCTTTCCATTTACTTGTAGAGCCAACAAAACTATTTCTGAATCCATCAAAAGTCGATAGATCATTTATTCGACAAATTTCATCCCATCCTTTGTCTGGTAGCCAATCTACGGGCTTCCTTAAAGGATTTTCAACAGCGATTCCACCCGTTATAAGAAATATGTATTCTTCATGGTTAATTTCACTAGTTGACAATAACATCTTAGAACACATAACAAAAGAAAACATTAGTTTATCTTTATCAAAAAGTGATCTGCATACATTACTATATAAATTATAAGTAAAAGTATCTTTAAGAAATTTCAATCTTTTCTCCAAGTCTTTTGATTTATTAGCATTTTCAATTGATAATATATACAAATTTATAAACCAACTTAGAGAATATTGATACATGGGGTCGACATTAGGTAATTCTGTTACACAATAATACAGAACGGCAGAATGTGATGCAATTGGCCTGTAACCTAGTCTGAATCTTTCAATCATTTCTTCAGTTTCTACACTAGCCTCTTGTTTTTTCATTATATCAACTGCTAGTAATTTAGACGAATCAAGCACTTCGATAGCAGTTTCATCTTCTAAAATATCACCTTTTGATTCTTGTAGTGTTCTCAATATGTCATCTTCAACTTGTTTCAGAGCAGCACGATTTGCGGCACCTTGAATAATTAATTTTTCTCTTTTTTCTTGTAAATCTGGACGTTCCTTTGCAACTACTATTCCAAGCAATTGATCTTCCAAGCCATCTTTTGTAAGAGCAAAATTAATAAGGGTGACTTTATTAAATATTTCAGGCAGGTAATGTGGATTTCTTAGCTTGGTTGTCATATATAGTCTAAAATGTGGATGATATTCAATAACATTTTCGCCTAATGCAATAAATTCCTTGCCACCTTGGATATAAGTATTCTTCATTAAAATTGGATCTAATGGTGCTTCTACATCTTCTAAAACACATTCTATTAAGGCCGGTTTACCATACTCTAAACATGTTTCAATTACTTTCATATAATTACCATCAGTGAATTTTATTATTTGTAAATCATTCGGTTTTTCCATTGTTTTAATCCATTTATTTGCCTGACCTTGTGGATCAACTAATAAAGACCACCGCATTGAATTATCTAATATAACACCATTGTCAATGGAAAAAGAGTCTCTCGGTAAACCTGCGATACACCAATTTTGAATTTTAATATCAGTACCTAATATATCTTTTAAAATATACGTGGGAGAGTGAGGCATATCTAGATTTATTATAAGTTTTCTCCATTCCTCAATTTCTTTTATTCTCACAGGAAAAGTAAATGGTGCCAGATATGCAATAATTCCACATGAAACTAGAATATCTCCTGCTAGGTTATCAAATAACTTTTGTAGGTTGGCAGCAGCTGCAGTCCACCGAACTTTTTCACCTCCTAAACCACCAATTAGCTTTTCTGCTCTGAATAATTTATCAATACATAGCTGTACTTCATCTTCTAAAGCCTTCTTCTTTATATTTGCTTCTTCTAAAGCTTCGTTAAGTTCAGCCAGTCTAGCTTCTAGACGAGCAACAGTGGCTTTCTTTTCTTCCAATATCTGCATCGTTTCAGAAAATTCTTTTTCAGCTGCTTCCAATTTCGCTTTTTTTGGTGCTACAACTTTTGCAACAGCATCGTACATGTCCATAGCAATAATCCATTTACAAAGCCCTTCAGCAGCTGTAGAAGCCTTAGCTATAATATGTGGTTTAAAATCCTTATGCGAAAGGTACTCCTTTCTAATTTTTTGCATTGTAGCAACAGGAATATTGTCTTTATCAAAATTTCTTAAAGAGTCAAGAAATCCCATATCACCCAAAATTCTTTTACTAGGGCCCCAATAATCAAGCATTTTTCTACCTGGGTTATCGGGATCGGGTATTTTATCAGGCGGAATCCCTTTCATTACACATACTGCTGCCATTACCAATTTAACAGTTGCAGGAGGGTTTTTCATAGATTTTACGATTGTTATATCTGCGGGTTTTAAAGTATTTAACGCAGCAATTGCGTCCTCCAAAATAGGCAAAGCTAGTGCTAAGTCAGCTTCACAATCCTTTTTTAATTCTTCAGCAGCCGCAGCTTGTACATTTGCAACCTTTTGATCTTCTCTCACTTGTGCAGCAGCTTTATCCGCTGTAGCGGTTTCTACTTCAATTTCTTTCATCATTTTAGCTGACTTTGCAGCCATGACCATAAGTTGAGGTTTTAGTTCATTTAAGTCATGTTGCATAATTGCCACAGCGTCTGCCGCTTGACTTAATTTATCTAAGCCATTTGTATATCTTAATTTTGCTGCTTTTAATTCACGTTGTTTTCTATTAGTAAGTGTTGTAAACGATTTAATTAAATTAAGATACGAAGCTGAGGTTACATATGTCTTTCTACCATATTGATTAAAGAAATCGTTTGATATTCTCCGTGCATCGACATGAAATTGTTTACATGCAATCACCGCATTTGCCTTTACTTTATCCGAAACATTTACTTTAACCATATAATAGTTTGCAACCATTTCCAAAGCATCTTCAGGCCAGCTATCATACCAATCAATAGTGCAGCAATTTACTAATGATGGATATAATCTTAATCTGGTCTTAAATGCACTCCCTATAGGACTAAAGCATAACACAATATGCAATTTAATTTTACATCGAGCTATGAAAAAGGCTAAAATTTGCAACGGGCTTATGTCAAGATTTCTATTTCCACCTTGAGCCGCCAAGCGTACTAATTCAAGAATTTCTTGCTTTTCATCCAAGCCATACAAATTTGGAACTTCGCCAGAATTAAGTAAACTGTCTAAATTTTGTATAAATACTTCCTCTTTAATTTGACTTTCTGTGAATAAAAAAGTAGTGTCTTTATTAAGACCACCAGATTCACGCAACACTAATTTAATATCATCTTGCCAGTCTTTGACACTGTATGATTTCGTTATTTCTGGTTGGTAAACTGATTGCCCCAAAATTGTACCTGCTAATCGAGTCAAAGATTGGCGTCCAGAACCTCCAACACCAACTAATAATGCATTACCTGATGGCATTGAAAGTAATCGACAAATTTTTGAAAGATGTTCTAAAGCATAATCAAATAAAACAATAGTCATTTTAGCTTTATGCATAGAATTATATTCGGCTAACATGGAAGTCGCGACGTTAAAGATCGATTCTCTAGAGGGAATTTCTTCGTATCTTCGTTCACCTTCAAGACTATCAGTGTCTAAATAACATCCGAACATCATACTTTTTATGCTTTCCTGGGTAACATTTCCCTGAGCATTTTGATAGGTATCTAATGCAGACTCAAAATTATCTTTCAAGAAGTCCCTGGTTGATGTTTTTAAAATTTCGTAAAACCAAGTTCTATCTGTCTCGTCAACCAGCCTATCATAAAAAACACGCATTATTTCATGTACCCATACCCTGATGAAAGTCTTTTTGCTTTCAGCTGACTCCTTTCTTAATAAAGCACAACCTTGTATTACTCTGGAAAAATCCCTTAAATTAAAAATGTAATGCGATTTGGCCGGAGTAGGTCTTAAGCCCTCGGCAGCTTGTTCGAATATATTCATTGTAGCCGCTATGATATTGACTATAACCGGTTGTGTATCTTGACCAAATCCATTTTTTCTCCACCCCAATTGTAATAAAGAAGTAAAAATCTTTGTCATACTTTCTTTTGAAAATTCATTTATAGAGTATATGTTATAGTGTCGTAACATTCTTGGATAAATTAATTGTCGGCTTCCACCTACAGGTCCTATAGCTCCATAAAAAAAAGTGTCATGAATATAAAGTTTGTCTGTAGTTTTTAAATCATACCAATGTTTTTGGTCAAAATATAACCTAAGCAATTCAATAGCTGGTTGAGCACCATAAACTTCTTTGGCGGGCATATTCATATCATCAATAAATATAACAGCTTTTTTTCCTTTAGAAGGGCCGTAGTTGTTTTTTCTTCTCTTTACCAATTTAGAAAGAATTAATTCTTGTGTTTGATTAGCAGAAGTTGTGGTTGTAAATGTTATAAATCCTGGCGTATATTTTTCTATATCAATATTATTCATTAAAAAGTTTTGTACATAAAAACTTTTTCCTGTTCCAGTTGGTCCTATTAGTAACAAAGGTTGAGAAAATTGTGTATGCAATTTTAAGAGGAACATATATTTTTCAGTTTCTAAAGTTGGTATAACAGTTTGTAATAAATTAATCTGTTCCTTTATTGGAACAGTTTTTAAAGTATCTGGCCAGTACTTCCAGCAACCTTTTCCTTTATACATATAATAATGATCAATTAACATTCCCTCTGTGGGAACTGATACGTCAAGTTTTTCTATAGTAGATGGTATTTCTTTATCGCCTCTAAAATATTCTTTTACCAAATCATCAAATTTTTCACGGGATTCGCTATTTAATATTCCTCCTATGCCCCAAACAAGGGCAGTCATAAAAGAAGCAAGAAACCAAGTTCTTGTGTATTTCGTATCTTCTTCACCTTCTATAGCATTGTTCATTAACATTTCTACTAACCGTAGAGTACTTACCACTAAATTTACTTCCCCTGCTTTAACAAGTTGAACACAAAATTTTCTTACATAAAAAATTAGTGGCTCGAACAACCATTCACACACGTTGAAAATAAATTCTTCGTTTTCTTCACTCCATATAGGATTAAGAGTTTTTAACCACGATTTATAAAATGGCATAAACCCAAAAGAGGAAGACTCCATATATATCATACCACACCTCGATACTGTAGCAGGAGATGCCTGTGAGAGATCCATTACTTCAAATATCATTGACATTACATTAGACATCGCGATAACTTCGCCAGAGGTTAAACAAAGTTTTTTATTATCATCTAAAACCGTATTCATATTTTCAATCCATACTGCATCAACAGGACCATCAAATACTATCCATTTCCATATAGGTGTGTCTTCTGATGCGAAGTCTCTAAACATTGTAGCAACAATACCATCGGTCCACTCATACGAGATGGGGTCAAATGCACCATAAAGTTGACCCATAGTCACAGCTTTGGGATTCAATACTTTGTAGGTTGATTGACAGCCACCAGGCTGGTGTTTTTCGTACATGATGTTAAGTGTTTGTGATAATATTTTAAGCGTC
Organism: Eurytides lysithous rurik; assembly: GCA_018247575.1. Lineage (NCBI taxonomy): Eukaryota > Metazoa > Arthropoda > Insecta > Lepidoptera > Papilionidae > Eurytides > Eurytides lysithous. Next base: position 8,118 of record DWHO01002662.1, read on the forward strand.
ATGGATTTTCCTGAGAAGGGATCTCCGACAAGCATAAATCCATGTCTTACTATCATCATTTCATAAGTTTGTATCACTTTAACAAGAAAACATTCAATGGGTTGAAGATTATTACTTTCACAACTTTCATGACATGCATTCAAAAAGTTTTCATAGTCTGGTTTAGGTAAAGAGACTCCAGGAAATAGATCAGATATAATGCCTTCGAATAATGGAACATCGAAAGAGAGAAATTTGGGTAAATTAACGTCAATTATGGATCTTAAGAGCAATATGTTTTCGCTTTCATTAGGATAGTTTCTTTTTAAGTTTCCTGCAGCTGAAAGGACCGTCTTGACGGCACGCATTCCGTAATCATAGTGATTTTGAGAAGATAGTTGTTCAGAGCAAAGACGATAGGTTGTTACTATTTTTACAGACAAACTGCGGGCGTCTATAAAGCCAAAAGAGTATAAAGATATTTCACCTATCATAGCATAATCAGGTACCATCATTGCAACAGTCCGAAATAATACTTTAAGATTGTCTGGGAGCTCGGAGCGCCCTGCATAGCCTGGATTCATTGTGATACATACGTAGCATGCGGGATTTAAGTTCAACGTAGTACCTTCAAACTCAAAAACATCTAGATGTTGCCTTACAGCTTGAACAATACAAAGAATTTGTTGCGCTATAACAGATAAAACTTCTACTTCTATACGATTGAATTCATCAAAGCAAACCCATGCACCGCAAGATGCTAAGCCTTTAAAAAACTTTCCCATGGCTTTATAATCTAAACCGTCGGAACAATTAAAGACAACACATTGTACTGCTAATGCTTTTGCTAAATCTTTAGTAGTTTCAGTTTTACCTGTACCAGCAGGACCCTCTGGAGCACCGTTCAAGTGAAGATAGTAAGCTCCGATTAAAGTTCGATAACAACGGTCTGTTAAAGGAGTTATTACCAAACGATCTGAATTTCCTAAGTATTCGTAAGCATACGGAACAACGGCATTTATTATTTTAACTGCGACTTTTTCCTCTTCCCAGTAATATCTCAATTGTGCCAGCCATTGGAAGTCTGTTACTTCAATAACGTTATTTTCTATAAGATCTTGTATGACGTCTTTAGCATGGACGTCAATAACAATAAGCGCCTTAACGGTAATACTATTTAATTTAGTTAAATCAGGGCGGCGTATTACAGCTACCGTGTCATTAAGTTGTTTTGTTAGATTAACGTGAAAAGCTTTCAGTTCGGTTAATTTATGCGTATTAAGGCATTCGTGTACATCTACGGCCCAATATATTTGCGATATAGCTAAAACTACCATACCTTCCCAAGATAATATCCAATCCGCACGAGTCATTGTAGGATAGTCGTAATATGATAACTCAGTTTCAGATTTTACTGCTTTTAACATTTGTTCTTCAACTTGTACAAGCCACTTCTCAACGGATCCCCTTGCAGCTCCCACATCAATGTTTTCAATAAATTCTACTTGCTCGCCTTCCATTGATATCATGGCACTTATATTGAATTCTTCGTCAAAAACTAATCTATTTATACCTTCGAAACATTTCTTTAAATGTGGTTGAACTTTCAACGGGTTTTTTGTTTCTGATAGTATCTCCAACATTTCATCGTTTGATAGAAAGAAAAACCTAGGAAAGTACAAACGTTTTTTCTCTAAATAATTGTTGACGCCATCGTTAATTTTTTCTAATAAATTGGAAGCAGTTTTGAATGATTCTAAGACACCAACACCCCCAGCAATATCTAACACATGTGGGTCTTTGTCAACAGTCCCCATGTACCGTCGGTAAATATTATTCACTTCGACAAACATTACACCTTCTTCAGGCATTTGAGCTACAATATCTTTAGATGAAAATATTGGCAATAAATATAACCATTGACTTTGGACCTTACCCCATTCGTCAATAGTGGCATTTACTCTAACAATTTTTTCATACCAAGCTTTAACTTGGCTTTCAAAAGGTTTTACAAAAGCAGAACCTCTCATTGCGATAGTTTTGACTATATGGTCATCTAATACACTTTGAACATCATCGAGCCCAGATAATATAAAAATTCCTGTGTCCTTATACGGACTCGTTTTAAAACATATATCGACCCATTCTGCCATCATTTTATTTAAATTAGTTATCAAAGCTAATTCTTTTGTTGCGGCTACACTAATTATTTCGTACTGATCAATATCATCCCATAGATTAAAGTTGATAATTTTCCTTAACGTTGTACCAGCATTTGGTGTTAAATCAAAACCTGCAATAACGGACATATCATCCCAATGCCTTTGCTCTAATGCTGGATTACACATTATGTGCGCCATTTGCACATTGGGTCGCCAGTCTTTTATTTCCGCAATAGCTTGTGCACATAGCTTCATGGGTGCAGGTAAATTATTAATGTCAGGGTCGTCGACTAAACCTTGGAAACGTTTTTCAACACCTTCCGCAATCTGTTGTTTTATTTTATTACGATAGCTTTTAGATAGTTTCAAAAATTCTTTATAATAGAAGTCGTGATCTTGTTCGATTTTTTCGTGATCCATATATTCAAAGGGGCCGTCCATCCAAGTATAAAAGCTGCGTTTCCATCGATGAACAAGATAAACCAAATTATAAAATGGAATAATAAAGTCTTTTGATTCTTCTAAATCAGGATAACTAGTAGTGGGAAATTTGAAAGTAATCTCTTCATTATTTATCCATGCCACTAATTTGTCACAATCTTTCAAGCGGTGTGCGAATTTGCGTAAATACTCTAAATATTCAAGTGTGTGATTTACGTCATCCATATTGTCTAGAAGTTCTAGATAAGGAACCATTTCTAAAACTTCCTTATTTAGAAAAGTTATCTTATTTAACAAATTGTCTTCCATATCGGCTTTGATAGTTTCATAAGCAGCTGCATTTCGTTCAAATATAGGTTTAATATCTGTAAGCCAATTAACGGTACGGGTATTGGAGGCAACATGTTCTTCACTCAGAGAAGTCATTTCAAGAAGATGTGAAATTATGTTTATTTGATTCATTATTCTTACTTTAAGACCTTCCACCAAGACTGTTTTGGCGTGCAAAATATAAACACCTTGTTCTATTAATTCCGCGGCGTTTTTAGGTTCCGTTAAAGCCTTTTCCGCTATAGTTTCAAACTCTGAACAGATGCTTTCATTTTCATTAATATGCGCTTTAATTAGACCTTCTATGATGTCATCAATAAATTCTTTAGCTTTTTCTTTTAAACCACTAACCATTTTCAATTGACACACAACAGCACAGTTAAAATATTCATTTTCAAGAACGGCAGTTATGTTTGAATCGATATTCTGGAAATATTTAATTTTTTCACGAGCAATATCAAAGTCTGCGGTTTCTTCTACGAACTTAAGAAGAGCAGCTTTGGCTAAAGGGCCGTAGAGCATGTGGTACTGTTCCCTTAACTTATTCAGATATTCAAAAAGTGGGAGGAATACAATTTCTAACTGTTTCTGTAGCCTTTCGTGACCATCATTCCGCAGCCATTCATTATACATGACCGGTAATGCATCGTGACTATAAGGTATGTTTAAGTATTGTTCTATTGGCATAAGACGTTGTGAGATATTTGAAATCGCATCTGAGATGTTATGGTAAATTTTAAAAACATCTTTAAGAGAAGGTAAATACCTAAATTCCCCATCAAACTGAAGCTCAACATGCAAAATTGGTACAGATGCAGGATCGTGTAGGGCGTCAATAATGGCGTCAATTGATCTACGCATCAACTCTTGTATTTGCATCGAAATCATTTTGGTGGCACATCTAACGAAATCGGGAATCCTTCTTGGTCGCATACCTTTTAAACATCTAGGATTTTTCAACCACTGTACTAGTATTGAGTACCAAGTGCTTGAGACAAGATGGTCTGCGCGTTTAATTTCTTCCATTATTTTCATCTCAAATTCCCGCAGTACCATAGGCCCTTTTATACGATAGTTAGCTAGGTTTATCACATATTGCGGGAAAACTTTCTTAGCTGATTCGAGAATAAGCTTTATAAATGGATGTAAAATCATTGAGTGATTTTGAAGTTTTTTTCTAAATCTTATCATTTTATCGTAATTTGGTGTAATACCGCGATACTTAAATTCAGGCTCTTGGTAACGCTTCCTAGGCACACCAGGCACCTCACGGATTACCGTTTTAACGGCAAAGTCATGTAGATTTTTATCCCATTCATGCTTGCTTTCATTAATTAACTCCTCGGTGACTGCCGGAAAAGCATTTCGCATTTTCGTCGGTATTAAACCTGTAATTTTTCGTTCCCATGACTTTAACATTGGAGGCGGTTGTATATTTCTTGCACATTCTTTTAGCACAGCTATGTGTTTCTCCTCTGATATCTCTAGGCGGTCACTTTCACGAGGTTGAATCACAGTGCGGGTAATTTTCACTTTCCTGTCTTTTGCTTTGGTCTCCAAGGCCTTGCGAAACTTTGTTTGTTTATCCTACAATTGCATTATATTGAATTTTACAAAATGAATAACTTTTAAATTTGTTAAAAAGGAATGCCCGAAAAATAACGCTCTAAAGAGCAAATATTATTTCATGAGGTTTAATGATAAACACAAACTTTAAATCTTTACATGTTTTTGAACATTTTTTTTTTATAATAACATCACGTTGTTACTTCTTAGATGATAAAATAATAACTATGAACGTGAAAGCGCCGTATCAGTGGTAACAGGTTAATAGGCTGGTTTTAACTTTATTTGTTTAAAAGCGAAAACCTTTACAATTCTTAAATTAATAATAATAATAATATCATGGGACATCTCACACATTGCCATCTGATCCCAAACTAGGCAGAGCCTGTACTAT
>DWHO01002663.1:0-12989 GCA_018247575.1 Eurytides lysithous rurik
GTGAAAAAGAGCGAAATCAACGGTGCTGCTTGATTTATACCCCTCTTTTTTCAGTGTTGCCAACAATCATTTTAAAGGATTTACTTTAGATTTCTTCGATTTATTTTTATCACAATATAGTGTTTTTTTTTCTTTCGATAAGTAGGTACTTGGGTAGGGTGAAAGTTTGCTTTGATATAAATCAAAAAATTTGACATACCTTCCGTACAGACGGGGAATGACTCAACTTTTGACTCAATTCGACGTTTCATGGAGATTCACTTAAAACTAACGAATAACCTAGTACTCCGTTAATCGCTCAAACTTAAAGAAAGGTGAAATACTTTCAAGAAAACAAATGTGGAGTTTAAATTTTCAATTATATTAAACTCTCATAGTTTCTAATTCTCATGGTTAATAAAAATCACGTGGGTTAGGAGCTTTTTGTTTATGGTTGTTTGTGTTTAGGAAACATGCTAAGTCCTTCTATATTGTATTGACAATGGATCGTTTTGTTATCTTGAATAGATACCTTATTTAAGACGGAATGTAGTAAATGCTGTTTGAGCTGCATGAAAATGTACCCTACGTTGTCTTTTAGGAAAAGCTTCGGCAGAATCACAAAAAAAAAACTGTAAAAAAAGAACCGAAAATAAAATCCTCACGTGATTTAAAGTGCCAGGATTTAAATAATATTGGTTAGAATAACATTGGCAGCGGTTATTTCATCAGGTGAGTCAACTGCTCGTTTGTCCGCGTGCTCCATAAAAAAACACTACCTAGCTGCTCTTCCATAAAGGATCGTGTCATTTTTATGTGTATATATCTATTTTTTGAGATGTCTGTGTGTGATGTGATCTTAATACTATCAGTTTTATGCTAATATGACATTAAAATCCATGTATTCATAACACTTGTAAAACAATCTAATGTGTCAATACGTTCAAAATAAATACTTACATAATTTTATACAATTTAACGCAGAGTTGCAGATTCTCTACTTTTAAATACTTACACGTTGGTTGAAAATGGCCAAATAACTATAAAGAACTTCAACTTAATATCTTTATAAAAATTTAATACTTAACTGTTATATTTAGTACATCATTTGCTACAGCTTTAATCTCCTCGGGAGACGTTCAAAGAAAAAGCTTATCAGTGCGTTTTAACGTTTCATAATTAAAACCGAATGGCTCTTAATGTACTTACTCGCCTTCGTTCTGTGTTGCTTAACTTAATTTACTTGACGTCATAGTTTCGCCGGAGTAATTTTCTCGATGCCTTCGAAATCTCCGTGCTCTAATTTGCAATTAACATTAAGTTACACTGACCAAAGTTTAATTTTTTTTTTATTTGAAAAAGACATATGTTTGTACTTTTAATTTAAGAAAAGGTAGTAAAAGGTTCACGTGACGCACAGTGATGCATGTGCAGGACACCATCTGTAACGGATAATTAATTATTCCAAATAGCAAGAGGCTATGCTCGTGTTAAGTCATATTAAAAGCTAAATGCAGACGTGAAAATTCTTCTGAATCTCCTCGTCTCTGAAGAGATAGGCAAGTGATACGCCTGACAGTAATCGCCATAATACAAACCTCTGTTTGGTTCTGTGCTGGACTCATCACTGAGTAATGTGAGATGAATGATGAATCTTCGCGCTCAGATAAAAACAGCCCTACAAACCAGAACTTAGTTTAAATCACGTAAAGATGATGATTATGTCTTTTTACTGAATATCGATGGATGGATGATTTGATTCGATGTTAACGCGAATAGCCGCGTTACAAAACTACTCGTCAAATCTCGCTAAAATTTACATGGGACCACACGACAAGAACTAGCTTTCAAATATAATAAGAATCATCAAAATCATAAATGTACACACATAAAAAATACAGTCGAATTGAAAACCTCCTCCTTTTTTGAAGTTTTTGGTTAATGATAAAATAAATGAGAAAAAGGACACATCAGCCAATACCTAAATAAAAATCATGAAATCTAATTAAATATAAATCGTGAAAAAAAGTTGTGTTTATAACCATGGTTCATGATTGCAGACGAACTTGAATGAGAAAAAACAAAAAACGACGATGAATTCTGTAAAGTGTTTGTAACTTTAGGTGTTTAAATATAACTACCGAAGCTACCGATTCGCTTTCACAGGAACACTCGGATCCTTTGTGTACTTTTTATAATTTTACATAATCCCTCCTTATATAATTCTTCTTAATCTTATCTGACGTAGATGTTTTTAGCCTATGCAGCTCTATAAAGCTTCATCGGATCGTCGAATTCGTGGAAATGCTACTTTCCGCGAATTGGATTCGTGAAGGATACTTACGGGAATCAGTTTTGAAATTGCCTTTACATAAAACTAACTATTTTTCACACTCCTTTTCGGACCATCGGATGAGACTATTGAATTCATTACTTTATAAAATAAGAGATGCGGAAATACTATTTTCTTTAAAAAAACAGGTTAAAGATTACTATCTCTCTCTAAGTTAATCGTTTACACAGATTTATTGAATTTATATATTATTCTACTTTTATATTTTATCGTTAATACATGTCTTATATTTAATTGTATGGGACACACGTAATATTTTTATTTTTAAAAAACTTTCCACTTATGGGCCTGCTGGAAGAAATTTAATTTTGGAATAAGTAGTGCCTTTGTGCTCAATTTTCTTTATATCATCTGTTTTTTTATGTGTTTATATGTACGTAAATATATAAATAAAAAATGAAAGACGTCACTATAAATCGGCATGTTCTTCATTCCTTTGTAATGCATCAATGGTCCTATTTCTTAAATCTTTTTGTTAAATTTACGTTTACAGAGAACATAAACTCTCTAGAAAGCTTTATAGTACAAATTTTCTCTCTGCTTTATAAACTATATAAACCATTAGCGTAACGTACAACCTCATGAAGCCACTGAAAGCATATATGGCGAATACGTTGGCACTTAGTGTTGTGAGTAACTAGTGCCGGGCGAAGCGTGTAGAGCTGTGTAACAAATACAATAACATCTACGAATATACAGTAATAGAAACATTTATTTTGTGTCATTTAATAAACACTTTATCACCTTAAATTTAGGCGAACATTTTCTTTCATATAGGTGTAAGGTCATAATGTGTAAAATACAGAACATAAGTAAGCCTTACGTTTTATATAAATATGATATAACTATACAAGAACGCAAGTACCTTACAAAATATTCTTAATATTACGTATTATAATTGTTACTGGACCTATATAGCAATCCTTGGAATCTTGTCGTGTTTATGCGATAAACAACGATTAAGAGAATGAATCAAGCCTATTTTGACTTTAAATTCCGGAAAGAATTTTACATTGCTTTTGAATTGCGAATGTCTATCGACGCTAGTGATTACTAATCGTCGAGTGAACCTCTTGTCCGTATGATTTATCAAAAATAAATAAAAATACAACTCAAAAAGAAGGTCTTTTTTTATGAAATAGGAGGCAAACGGGCAAGCAGCTCACCTGATAGTAAGCGAGCATCGCTGCTCATGAAATTTGCAACGTCAAAGGAGATGCCAATGCTTTGCCAGCCTTTAAAATGGAAGGAGGTAGGGAGAGGGGAAGGGAGAGAGAGAGACTGGGTCATCAGCCACCTTACTCACCGAATGAAAGGCCGAAGCACAAACACTTCAAATACACTACTACTTTACGTCAATTTAATAAAATCTGCCAAATTTTCTCAAAGGATTACGGATCATGCACAGGTATCTTATTTGTGCATGCGAGATTGCCGGGATTATATTGAGATATTGCATGGAGGTTTAATTGAAATACTAGGCAGAGATTATTTCGCAATATTGCTCATGGCGCATATTTAATAACCTACGATCTCGAGGTAAAATTAACCGTTTACCAATTGATAAGGTCGATAAATTGTAATAAATTTTGGTTTATCCAAGCACAAGTAAAGCAACGAATGAGAGCATAATTACGAACAATTAACAATTGCAATTTCTAGGTACTGATACTACCGACATTTCCGGACCAACACTATGAGCGTAATAATTTCTTATTTTGTAGTATTTACATTTACTTGAACACAATATTTCAGCTTTCATAGTGGTAACTCGCTAATGACGCTATGGACGTAATAAACTGTTTGAAACACCGTTTGAAAATTTTGAAAGTTAAATCAAACGCGATAAAATCCGTAAAATATTTCCATTTATACTCGTACATATAATTTTTTTTTACATTTTTTGCCTTAATGGATATCAACGCATTAGCAACTCCCTCGATGTTTGTTGCCTCCTCCATTAAAAAAAGAACACGGCCTTAATAACATTTGTCAAAAAAAATATGTTGTAAAAAACCTGGAGGATATAAAGCACTGAACGTTGTTTTTTGTTTGTTCTTCATATGTATAGACAAACTGCTGAGACATATACACATAAATGACAACAGAGTATAGTGCTGTTCTTTACTTGAACAAGTAAACTACTTCTTCAAAATTAATGATTAGTAGCGATTGATTTGTGGTCGAAGTCGACCCAAGATTTTCTCAATATATCCTTATTACTCATTGAATTAATACAGGTTGACTACACCATTATTTTTTGTTTTTACATCTCAGGTGCTTCTTTGGCTTTATTATTACAAACGTAAACAACGAACATATTCGCTCATCTTATGTATATTGTTTTTTTTTTAAATAATATAAAAATGTTATACTTTCATAAATCTCTTTAAATAAACTATAATACCAATTTCATCCTCCTTTGTAAACGTAATAGGCTGTGAAAGGGGTACAAAGCTTTCTTTTTCGTATTGATATAATGATTCATATTTTTGCCAGATTTGGCTCCTTATGAAACTTTTGAAAATTCAAAACTCCATCAAAGCGGTGAAATCCGTATAATAATTCTATTTAACGACTCCTTTTTTCCTTTGATTTTACTTGTCTGAATATCTATTTCGTGTTTCTCTTTTCAGTAACACTAAGTCTTAAAACTATTACGTTCGTCGAAATAACACCAATCTGTTGTTCCGTTGTTTGAAAGAATACGCATTAATGTTGAATTAACAAGGTTGTAACGTTGTTAACAGTAATTAAAAATATTTTCTTTCATATACTGTTCCACGATGATTATTAAAGCTTAGTTGCCAGGGCCGCATCCAGTTTATTTCTGCTGGCATAAGTCAATGCATACATTTATGTGACTAGTAAATATAGCGAATATTTGTGACCCAAAAACGTGTTTGCAGATGCTTTTTAATGTACACCGTAAATCCTCATTCCGCTGTGGAGCGTTTATTTCAAATGAACATATTTTCCGGTGACGTATAAAAAAATCTTGCTGTGTTTTTTTATATCAAAAATGAAATAAATACTTTGGATTTTAGCGTAGTACTAATTGGCAGATCCTATTTTTAGGTTTGATTTTTTTAGATTGTACAACTTCGTGATCCAATGCCAGATGGGCCACACCGCAGTATTGGCTTATTCTACCGCAAATCAGTAATACGCAAGCATTAGTTTATATCAATTTCTTTTGCTTTTTTTCTTTCTTTTTATTAAAGAAAAAAAAAACGCTATTGTAAGATGGAAAGATTTTATGTCGTAAGGGCGTCTTATATATATAAATTTCGTGATAACACTTTTGTTTGTTATATGTATAATGATAATAATAAGCTAATATTATAAATGTTACAAGTCGAAAGAAAATATATTATCAAGTTATTTAGTGATGTTTTAAATTCAAACAGAAAAAAAAACAATTGAACGTATTGCGTGTAATTCAACAATTGCACATTTCTGATATTTTTTTTGGCCCTTCGTGGTTAATAATACCACCATAAGTGCAGACAAATTGTATGATAATTTATTTAAATTATTGATAAAATTAAATATAGTACAATATTATATTTAAAATAAGTATTGAAAATACGATAACCTATATAAGTTGTTGTTTTTAATGAGCAAAGAGTTCATAATTTTTCAGAATAACAAAGTATGGGAAAACATTCCTCGGCATTTGAAAAAATAGTCTTCATTTATTCTGGGTAAAATATTCAGAGCACGTTTCCAACTACAATCGTTAATTATTTCTTTCAATAACTCTTAATGAGGGAAATAATTTAACTGTACTGCCGACGACAGTAGAAAAAGTTATTTAAAAAGGGCAATAAGTTCAGGAATTTTAAGTTTATTTACAGTAATTGAAATTTAAATTTGTTTTGACAATACTGTCAATATATATTTAAGAAAGGAATATGAGATGTTTCAATTTATATTCAGCAATGCTGATTGTTGAAATTTATTTCAGTTATAAACGGAGAATTAATAAATGAACGTGGTAAATTCAAATTCTAGTTATATCTATTAAAGACTTTAACTTTTTTGCTAAATGGGCCGACTCGAACCGGATAAGTATCACAACCTCACATAGTCAGCGTAAAGCGGGAATGATTTTGTTTCCGAGTTTCGTCCTCCGATGAGTTGGGTGGCCGCTGACCCATCCCCCTCTTTCCCCTTCTTTCTTGTCACACACATTACCTAAATCTGAGGCAGATGCACCTCCCCCCGACCTCACTCCTCCTCCTCCTTCCATCCCCTTTATCGTTCTCCCACCCTCTTTCAAAAATTCCTTTCCTTAAAGGCTGACAACGATTTGCAAGTTCAGTAATGTTGCAAATTTCCATGGGCAGCGGTAATGGCTTATCATCAGGTGAGTCGCTTGCTCGTTTGTCAGTATACTCCATAAAAAAATAACTGTTGAGACAATGCCTCATAATCTGAGATTCTCAGGTTGTGCCTTAATACTGACCTGATTTAGTATTGATAATATACTTGTCTAAGATATAGACAAGTATGCAGAGTCGTCTTTAAAATAAAATACAAATATTGCTAAAGGGTCAGTCAGACGTTACGAAATATTTCCATGGAACCACTTCTGTGTTAATACCTGGTGTTATGATTTCGAAGTCCTCGAATAGGATTCGACACACGTTTATGAGCTCCGATTTTGAAATCCCGGAGCGAAGATTCCGGATTCATATATTGTTAATATATTGGAAACCGGGAGCATCATAGATTTTTGTGTATCAAGGAAACGCTAACACGTCTGAAAATATGGAAGCGAAGCCTTGGGAACGCTTGTTTCTAATGTATCTTTGTTAAACATTGTAATTTTTTACTAAATAAAATGAATTAACGCGTAGCTTCAATGCAGACTTTATACTTGACGTGGAAAGGAAATAATTCCAATATTTCAACTTCCAATTTCCTTTCAATATGACAAGCGCATGATATATTGCGAACAGTACTTTATGAAGAATCCCGCGAAAAGTGCCGACGACAGACGGTAGAATATATGGAAGTGGAGACTATTTGTGGTACAGGTGCGAGATGTTGATAATATAAAATGCAAAGGATGAATAATGGCGTATATAAATTTTATACTTCCACTATACATTTTATTGAGCGAAACAATGTTGTGAAGTTTTCTCATCGGTTGGTAAATATTTACCATTCAACGTTACGTTAAATTGTACTCTCTTTTCAAATAAATTGACTTAGTATGTAGTTAAATAATTTCTTTCGGTTTAGTATACACATTTGTACACAGAATTCTCATTATTTATTTTCTTGTTTTATTATCTGAGGAATTCGAGATGAGACAGGCATTATGGGAACTTCTAATATTGAGTTATAATTTATTTACTTACAATAATTTAAACTTTTCTTCTCGGTAGTCATTAGCAAAACATGAACACTTAAAAACTAAAAAACTTTCAAATCGTAACAATAACTGTGGTGCTCACATAAGATTAGATCGTATCGTAACACCAAAAAACTGTTTAATAAGCAGAAATATCAATTAGCCTTAAGCGTTTATTACATACGTATAGTATAGTTTGGTACTGAACAGGTTATAATATATATATATAATGTATGTAGTATTCCAGAGCTAAACGTCCGTACATCTCCTTTATATTAGTAGAACTTTTATTCAGAATCCGACTCTCAAATTAACACATTATTGTCATTTTTTTAAACGAACAAGGCAGCTCGTCCCTTAATTAAATTAAACAACGCCTATCTTACAATTAGCAACGCCATACCAACCTCATTCCAGTTTGTATTATATTTTAATTGTAATCAGCGTTACCAACTTCATTATTTCTTTACGATCTAAGTGAAACTCGCCTATAGCTCGGTAATTAATTCTATCCCACGAATGAATTCCAATTACCTTAGTAATCAAACCAAAGGCAAGTATGTATTTCTTTATCAATCTTCTTCCAATTACTTCAAAAAGATAGAAAGAGTTCCCTGGACTCCCTTTTATGGAAAAGCATAAATAACTCACATATTAGAATAAAAATCTGGTTATCTCAAAAGTTACGTCGACCAAAAAAAAGCGGTATACCTATAACAATATCGATATTTTCATTTATGATCGGGCCTATATTGTTTAATCTTTCAAGTTAATACTCGTCGGTTAAATCCGATTTGCCGCCGGTCTTAAAACCACAACCGACATAAATGTTCAACAATCATTGCACTCTGTAAATATAGGTGTTATCATATTATCATTGTATCGGTTGCGGTTTTCAGATCTATCTAATAATTGTACGTCAATTAATGGTGTAGGAAAATTTCAACTGACGAATTTCACACTTCGAGACACCAACAGTTACACAGATACTGTTATTAATAACTGATTTAGGTGAATTGATTTTGTTTGTTATAGGCTTACCTTACATGTGTGAAATTACAATGTGAATATATGGCCGGCTCTATCTAATCATCAATATTTTCTTTTTCTACACCAGATGAATATCAATGTAATATTACGTGTTGTCTCGATCGTTATTTGAGAACTTCGTGCCTTTGCATTTTGAAAGAAAGACAATGTTCGTCCCTTTCTTACTTTAAAGTTACTAATGTGTGACGCTACGAAAAGTTGCTGCGGAACCGTTCCTTTTATTTTAGCGAATACTTGATGTTATAAAATAAAACTATTATGCTTGAAATAAAACCAGAATTGAATTGAATAGTTGATTTAACTCATAAAGTAATATAATAATATATAAATCAATCAATTTTGAAAGTCTCAGTATGAGTTGTATTGAAGTTCGTGTAACCATTCTAAAGAATTTAGGTGACAAACATACAGACGCCATGTTGGCCTCTACAATTTCGTTATGAAGAATACGAGAAAGACCCCATTTATAGATTCTAATTTAAACGAGACAATTAAATTACGTAGTTCTGAAGTCATGCAAAAGGTCTCTTCGAAATTAATCTTTCTAGTTCATCGAATTTAATTCGGAAACTAATTAATGCATTGTAGGACCGGTTTAAGCCTAATTGGATTCTTGTTCGAGCTAAAGTTCATTTGTCAGTACAGGCACAGCTGCTTATATAGACTTACATTTAAACAGTTTGAAATATATACGTCGACGGATTAATTCCTCATCAAATTCAACCATGACAGCTTAATGTTTGTTTTTAATTAATGTGCTTGTTTGATACAACGTTCTACCCGCGGCTTTTCTCTAGTGTCGATTTTGGGTTACTCTTCCGGTCCTTTGTTTATGTAATCTCTGTCTCACAAACTCAACTATACCGATTCGTTGCCTTGTTGCAGTGGGAAATGAGAATCAACTAACATACTCACTTTAAAAACTAGTTATTTTATAATAATAATTATTATATATTATAAAGAATAATTATGTTTACGGAATGAGAAGACTTGAATACAGTGTTTTGATAGATCGAGGCTGACATTTGCTATTTATATATTCATTATCAGGCTTAACCCTGGATTTTGTTTACTTATCAATCTTCCCGTTTTTCTGTTATTTTTCCGTGAAAAAGTAGTAGACTATGTCATTCTGTGATAAAATTGTGGCAATCTGTTGCTATCTCTCTGCATGAAAGACTCCAAGATCCAACCAACATTTTTTTAGATTTATAATATCAATAAGGATTGGGTTCTATACAATTTTGGACACACTTTGTGAGACAAATGGAAGCAATCTTATAATCGTCCTCCTTTAAGATGTATTAACGTAAATAATGATTAATGGTGAATGGTCGAGATATGATTAAGCAAAACAATCAATTTGGTACAAAAATAAGTACCTTAGAAAAATATTTGGATATAGCTGGCTATATACTTGATGAGATAGTCGGTAAGACGTGAACTATCTGGATAGTAGAACTTTTTAAAAATAAACATGTTTTTTGCGAAAATATGTTTCCACCATTTTGAACTTGAACCAAAGTAAATGTTTATTACGCCTTAATTTCGAATCTTAAATGAGACATGTTTACATGTATAAAGGCGTATTTTTCGTGTAGGCAGACTGCTGATAAGGGTTTAATTTATACAAGCGAGCACGATTATAGCAACATTAAATAAATAACAGGGTGTCTATCTATGTTCTCTTAGTCTTTACTGACATACGCACATTTTAAATATTTTTTTTTATTATTTAATTAATGACTGATTAAGCTTTCAAAAGTGCAATCTCTACTTACGTAACAGATAGCGTCCGATTTCTTTTTGTTTGTTATTACGTTTTTCATAATCAGATCGATTCAAATATTAATAATGGAAAAAAGCGTTGGTACAAACACGCAGCTGTACCCGCTGCTGAATGAGCCGGCTCGAACCGGATTAGTACACTGAGGTGAAAATCTAAATATGCGAGATGTAATAAGAATTAAATATTCTGGCGAGCATGTTCTCCGTCTTTCAAGGACACCAGACATGAAGGAGATATTATTTTCCGTAAAAATCCTCTTAAATGAATTCCTATGCTTTATATGGACGTCCTTTTTAAAATAAATACAGGTATATCTCGAGGCTGAAGCTACAAGCTTTGTCGATATATAAACATATGGGTGATATTGATCGGTTACAGAGGTAAGTTTAATATACGGCCCTCAACTCGTAGGCATGTCACGTATGCCACCCTCATTGTTCGGGGCGATTCCGCCCGCCTCCTGCCCGCGACGTTGCTAATTGTAAATTGGTTACATACAGTACGTATTTTATGTCGATGAAATTCCTCGTTCTGGTAATTGAGCTTCGATACATTTGGGCCCGATGACGAGCTGTTCGACGCGCGTTCTAAATTATTCATGAATAACCCATGAACATCGTTCAATGTACGAAATAAAAGCGGTTATGAAGTCGGAAAATTAATTTCCTTTCTAATAAACACTCGTGGTAACTTTTAGCGTAATGTCGCGCATTGTAACTTTGTTTTGGAGTCATTATTGAGCGATGATGTTATAGTATTTCTTTGTTTACATTTTGCGCAGAATTACAGATTAAAAATATGTATTTGACATTTAAATCTACAACGCATGGAAGAGTTTAGAAAACAGTGGGTTACGATACCCAAAGACCTAATTCCGATGTGTTGCTGTACTTTCTTCCACCGAGGAGTAATTTACACTGCTTTTGATCTGTGTCCTGCAGTGGGCTGTTGGCTGCCACTGACGGTAAAATGTGGTTTTTACCTGTTTTTAACCGTTTTGTACGTCTTTCCCCGGGGTCTTTTAAGGCAATATTTGTAGTCTTTCGATCAATCGGCCGAAATAAGTTTCACGATTACGGTTGATTTATTGGCAACCTATAATAAGAAGTGGTTGTTTTAATATTACAGTCGGTCAATCTTGTTTGTATTTTAATAACTTAAAAAAACCGTCGATCATGGAAACGTTTCCAACTAGGCTATAATTATTCCTGGCTCACGAAATCGCTCCTCTGTGAATGCTATCCGTTTGAGTGGATGCAACCCAAATGGCATTATTTCTTGTCAGCAGATGTGTAGCAATGTAGGTAGTCGAGTATTATTTCAAATACTTCTTTAACTAAGTAACATATTAAATCCTTATAAATTTACGTGAGGACGTATCATTCTTATTATAATATTTCGCCAATCGATCTTATTATGTGTGGTGTTCTTGATTATAAATAAAATCAATGTTATTCAATATGTTGGAGGTTTAAAAATTAATGATAACGAAATCCGAATGACTAAATAAACAATGAATGATTCATAATATAAAATGAACTAAGAAATGTAAACAAAATAAAATTGACTACATTGCTTCGGTGAAAAAAAAAACAGACTTCTATTATAGATGTTTAAATAATTAATCAAGATTAATAATATAATTAAATGAGTTTGATATAAATAATAAAGTGGATTTTAAGTAGGCCAACAAAAAACTTTTTATGTTTGAAGTTTTTACTCGCAAGAATACTAAGTAGGGTAATTGCGTGCGTGATTAAAAAAGCCCAGACTGGACCTGATTCTTTATAATTTTAATCTTATATAACCATATTATTAAAAAATTGAATAAAGTAGTCTTGAATTTGCTTTATTAATAGTAGTAGAACAAATATACTAGCCTTGATAATAGTAGCCTTGTTGTGGAGAACATACATAATATTAATTTCTTTTGTAAGGCTTTTATTTTCACTTAAAATTTAAAACGAAGTGTTTTAACACATACACACTTCATAACTGAATCTGATTATATCTATCTATGACACCGTAGCTCCCAAATGAATAGTCCTATTTTGATTTAGTTCTAAAAAAATTATATGCAGCTCTTTTCTAGTTCAAGAACAACTTTTAAAGGTCTAATTTTACAGTCAAGAGTATTTTAAACAACTTATGTCTTATAGCGTTGATACGTTTAGCCGTGTGCTCTAAAAAGCTAGCAATTTTACAAATATTACGGTACTTATTATTCATGACTGCAAGTATGCCGTAGCGGTTGGAGAGGTCTCTTCGTCAAATGCTATTGAATGCCGTTGCTATTAATCTAAAATTTCGGTCACTACTTTAGGCTATATTTCGATCGCGATAAACTCGTGCTATAAGTTGGAAGACTTAGGAAAGGGTGCGCAACTGTTTCTTTCGTGCGATAAAACGACACTACTTTTTCCCTAAGCGCGTCAAAGTTTGAGCGAAGATAT
>DWHO01002664.1:0-12986 GCA_018247575.1 Eurytides lysithous rurik
ATCTCACACATTGCCATCTGATCCCAAACTAGGCAGAGCCTGTACTATGGCAATCAGACAACTGATATACATACTTAAATATTCTTTAAATACATACTTATATAGATAATTAACACCCAGACAGAACAAATACCCATACTCATCGCACAAACATTTTGTCCTGCCAAAGGTCGTGGGTTCGATTCCCCCACGACCTTTGGCTTCGCAGTCAGGAGCACTAATCACTACAGAAACGGGCCAGTAAATAAAATGGTATCAATTGTAAATCAACACCGAAGTGTTATAATACCAAAAGTGTGTAATATTAAAGTAAGTTTTGAGTTGTTTGAACGTAATATGTTTTCGAATTACACACATCGTTAGCTTTTTAATCTGAATGTTAACAGCCATCGAATTGTTAACCTTTCAACAATTCGAGAAATAAGTTTATCCATTCGCCCTATGCTTTCCTGTCAAATATAGATATATAAGTTATCATTAATATAAAGGCAATTGGTTAGTTAACCTCGAACTTGAATAGTGATAATTCAACCCGTTCTAAATAATTCCATTCCAATTAATTTCTAACGGGTTAACGTTCAATTGATGATAGCTGGATACGATTCGAAACGGCAATGGATTAAGGGAATTTAGTGTGTTTGTGTGATTTTCTAAATTTCTAGTGACCATGGCGAATAGAATAATTTTACCTTATTTTATTAAACCTGTAATCGTGTAACTTGTTCGTAACATATTTTTCAGTATCGTACATGAGTAAATAAATCTGCCATGACTTGCCACTCAAAATAAAATTAACACAAATATCTAATATACAGTTTAAAGTGCGGCACTAATATTATAAATAGAAAAGTTTCTTAACAACGGGTCATATTCAGCATATGTGTAGCAAATTGGAAGTAACAGACTTTATTTTTTGAAACTACGACTGTGTTAATATCGTATGTGACATCAAAAATTTTATTTATATATATTGAAATAAATACTTCAAAGTGTGGGCGTTAGGAAGATAAGTAAATTTACAACATTTGACCATTCAATTTAATTGAAGTTATCAGATCCCGATTATCTATATTCCAGAATGATAACATAAGCTTCTTATAAATTCGTAAACGGAGATAACACTTGATTATAAATTTACGTCGAATTGACATTCAAAATTAAGCGCTCTCCGGTCTTATAACGGTAGGTACAAAAGGTAAAGACATAAATTTCCACGCCAATGCAGTTAGGTTCATTTTATATTTCGGTGAGTGGTGATAAATATTTGTCTTTTATTCAAGATTTTTATTTGGACCTTTTTCATTGTAAAATTGGGATAACGAGTTTTACTTATCTTAACCATTTACTTAGTACTTAGTTGCCATTTACTTAACTGCTTGAAACTATGACTTATCTATTAGTAGTTTAATAAAATTACGCGTTTATTTGTAAGTTACGTATAGCTACAATAATAATAACTTTGTAACGTGTATTTTTAATAAAAAAGGTAAGTTAATGATTTGGAAACTCTACTCTCGAAGTTGTTGACCAGTACGTCTACTTGGAACAAACAATTCAACTAGGTAGGTCCAACTTCGAGAAAGAGGTCAATCGTCGAATCCAACTCGGCTGGGCAGTGCGCAACATCTTTTCGTCCCAAATCCCGCAGTATCTCAAGACGAAAGTCTTTGACCAATGTGTGTTGCTAGTGATGACTTGCGGCACCGAGGCGTGGTCGCTCACAGCTCACAGCCTTATAAAAAGGCTCAAAGTCACTCAAAGGGCAACGGAGCGAGCTATGCTCGGAGTGCCTCTTAGAGACTGACTCAGAAATTAGGAGATCCGTAAAAGAACGAAGGTTGCCGACATAAGCCAACGAATTGCAAACCTTAAGTGGCAATGGGCAGGGCATATTGCTTGCAGAACTGATGGTCATTTGGGCATTAAGGTTCCACGAGTGGCGACCACGGACTGGAAAGCGAAGTGTTGGCCGGCCTCCCACAAGATGAACCAACGATCTGGTGAAGATCGCAGGAAGCCGATGGATGCGAAGTGCGCGCCAGTCCTACAAATCCTTGGGGAAGGCCTATGTCCAGCAGTGGACGTCATTGGATTATGTTGATGATGGGATATGATTAGATCTAATCTTCACATGTTTTGATGAGTTTTGGAAATATGGTAAAAATTAAACAGTAGGGGCTCACCGAAACAGTAAAATTTTGAAGGTTATCTACGAGAAAAAACAGTTTGGGAATCTCCGACCCCGAGACGGACCCCGCAAAAGACCTACCACTTACAAAAAACTGAAGCCAATATCATAAATCTAATATCTCACAGCTATAGAGACAAGAACGAAGGTTCAAACAGCCGCTTTAATCCGGCTACCACTTGAATTCGCACGTCACTACCCACGACCACAAAAACGTCGCCTTATCTAAACCGTCCGGCGTTGTTTACGCCCTCTAATTGGCTAATTGGTATACGTCGGATAGATCGAGAAATGCGATTCCTTCCTTGTTGAAAGATAATCGTATCGACCGCCACCGTCGCCCTGATGAGAAACCGCGCGATTAGTATCAGCATACCCATTGAAATAAGTTGAAATAAGGCCCCCACTTAATGTATTACCCGCGTAATCTTTGTACGCCGGCTACCGGCACTGACTTATTTGCGATCGCGGAAGCTTTTTAATGTAAAATTCTTGTTTTGCGGCTTATTATCAGTTTCATTTGGTTTAAATTAATTCGCGACACTGTCAGCTTACACCGCCGACACAGTACACCGTTGATTTTTATTAATCGGCATCCAACTTGTTTAATACATTTTTTATGTAGTGGGCGGGTAAATGAGCAAACAGCTCACCTGATGGAACAGAAACTGCTGCCCATGGACATTTACAACGTCCACTTTGTAAATGCGTTGCCGGCCTTTAACGTGGGAATTTTTGGAAGTGGAAGACAGAAAAGAGGAGTGGGAGGCTAAAAAGAAGGATAAGGAAGAGGGTGAGCCACCGGCTCCAGACGAAACATGAAAGCACAAACACTTCCACTTTACGCCAATTTTCTGTGAGGTCTTGGAACTTATCCGGTTCAAGCCGGGTCGGCTTCAGCAGCAGCGGAAGCTGTTACGTAGCTCTGCCACCGTTACCGCATATATTGACGTCTTTAAAACAAATTTAACACACTTAAGATAACAAATGAGGAATTGTTTGACTTCCATAGCCCGAGATGTAAGGAATAACGTTATACTAGACTAAGAACCCTGTAAAACAGTTCACTTATAGACAAAGACTTTTTTTTTGATGTAGTACATGTCTTCGGGCAGGAGTGATCGCTGACCATCGGGTAAGATCACCTCTGTCCAAGATCGAGTCGCTCGTTTACCTCCTAGTTTATAAAAAAAATACCAAAGACGTTTCTATATAAACAAGAAAAGTTGATGGACAAAATGGATAATTTCGAATTACATCCCGAAAATTCCTAACAGCTTTTGACATATGCATCATGCCCACAGGAATAGTCGGCCGCCCTTCCGAATGCATATTTAAAGCAGCCGGCGTGCGAAAGGGAATACGGGAGTATTATTCGAAAGTGCGGAAACGCGTCACATATATCAAGTGGGGAAAATAGAAAAACGGGCAAGATAAAATGCGAGTACATCCCCATGATATGTTGCTACAATTTCGAGTGAGACAAATAGCCCTTTGACGTCACAGGCGCATTTTATATGCATGCACTTGTTATTTGCTCTTTATTCGCAGCGCGGCCCGGTCCGGCGAGCGGAGGACTGTCAAGGCGAAACGTAATTTCACCGGAGTAGGTACTGTCAGACGGTAAAATGCAAATTCCTCTTCTTATTCCAATAGTAGGTAATGTGCAATTTCTTTGCGAGCGTACATGGGGAAATTCAAAGATCATTTTTGTGTACGTCCTATATTGTACAGCGATTTCTTTTCTAGTTTAGTTAGGTATTAAAAGTGTAAAATGTCAAACACATAAATGAAACCCTGAAAAATAATTCAAAAACTTATTACCTCATACGTTTTCAATATTGTATAAGCTGTCATAGAGGGCATCTAACCCGCCAAAAAATTGTCAAGGAAGATATATTTATGTGCATTATAACTATATTATTATATTGTATACGCTAAAAGGGTTAGCAATATTTTTGTAAGAATTATTAACTTTATTTAACAATTAGTAATAGCTATTTTTAACGGAATTATTTCATTAAATTCATAATAAACAGACATGAACTAATCTGCTATGAGAGTCTAATTTTATAGATGAGTTAGTAAGGAACGAGAATATATTAAAATCATATCTAGATACTTTCGTTTGACCAATGATATAGCTTTGATAAAACATTAGCATGTTAGTTCATTTAAGAAAAATATTTTGTTATATATGTATGTACATTATAACTAAATAACATCATACCTCACCGACGATGAAATAACTTGGTGTAATGTTTGTTGATGCCAAATGTAAATATTAATAAAATATATAACATAAAACGTATAATAATCTAACAAAATTATATCAATGTGCTACCAACATATTAAGGGTATACATATAAATATGTGTGGTAAGATTAAAAGGCCTAAATGTAGATATCGAAGTAGACTTTTTACTGATATCTCTTTCGGATCTCATATCAAAGAGAGCACGCTGTGATTTCGCCTTATACAGTAGTCTTTTTGAGCCCGAACACTTTTGGAGGCGACCCGTCAAGTCTCCATTGCATCACGCAAATTGGTTCAGGCAGCTCAGTGGGCCGAGCGACGCCGGCGCGTTTCGATCCCGCCTAATTACGTAGATTTTGGACAGTGTCGACCGTGATATGTTGGGAAGAATAAATCAGTTACATTTTTTACCTTTTATCGTAAAACAAAAAAAAATATTTAACACAAACTGCACCTTTTTTGTGCACAAAAGTTGGACTTTACGATGACATTGTCTGGCGTTGTAAGAACTACCCTCGAAATTCCTGGAAATAAATTCACACGGACAAGCCAAAGATCAACATAAAATAGAGTGAAGATTTTAAGCAATTATTTGTAGGTCATAGAGAGAAAATTGAAAGAGAGAATAAGAGAAAGAAAAAGAGAATTGAACCAACATCCCAAGACGCAAGAGTCATCAATTTTGCTAATGAGAACCTACCAACTTGCCTATTAAAAGATTGCAATATATTTTTCTTTTCGGTACGCTTCATAACTGTCGCAATCTCTAGTCTATTACAAACACACTGAATACTGTCCATGTACAGTATCAAATTTGTAAGGACCAATATTCAAATAGAATTTGTTCGAGTATACAAATTATTTAAAATATTCACAGAATGATGTCTGCATGTTAACGGTTTTAAACTCTTTGTAATCGAACAGTAAAAAAAAATAATTTCATTTTTTTAATAATTTAAACGTATGTTCGCAGTACAAAGTGCAATCAGAATGAAATTTCTGAGGAAACCTTAAAATTCTGAGGAAGCCTTGCGACATACCGTTTACAACAAAAATACGCATAATTAGGGAGAACTCAAAAACTACTAGTCAAATCTCGCCAAAATGTGTATGGGACTAAAGGACAAGCACCAGCTTTCAAATAAAATAAGAATCATCAAAATCGGAACACCCAGTAAAAAGTTTAGAACCTCAAGGTTAATTAAAGTACTGAATTTTTTAAATCAACTACAAACTATCGGAAAGAATTAAATTAGGGATATGTGCCACCGAGATAAAATGATTAGACGAGCAAGTCGTGCGACTCACGGCGAGCGACACGTATGCCAAGAACAACTCAGTTCCATGCAAAACCTCTCCTGCTGAATGGGTCACCTCTGCTCTCGCTTTTTTTTATGTAGTAGACTGACAAACGAGCAAGCGGTTCACCTGATGGTAAGCGATTACCGCCGCTCATGAACATTTGCAACATTACTGAACTTGCAAATGCGTTGCCAGTCTTTAAGGGGGTAAATTTTAAGAGGGGGAGGGATGATGATCGAGGGGGAAAGGGAGGAGGGGGAGCAGAAACAAAAGTGAGAGAAGAGGAATAAGGGAAGGGAGGGGATGGGCCACCTCACTCACCAGACGAAATGCGGCAGCAAAAAAACACTTCCACTTCACGCCGATTTTCTGTGTGGTCGTGGTACTAATCCGGTTCGAGCCGGCCCATTCAGCAGCGGGAACAGCTGCGTGGCTCTACCACCGTAAATCCTTTGCTAAATAATCTCCAATCAAAAGTAAATTATTTCACTCTCCATTTCGAATATCATATCTTTACCAAGTACTTTGCTATTTTTACTGTCTCTGGCTGCCGACAATCCTCCTGTATTTTCTACCACTGAATATTTTTTTAGACTTACCTTGAAGCGAGCGTTCCGCGTTATATGTGACAAACTCACGGCAGTATATTGCTAATTATATGTTACGACGGTATTCTATTTGAACTACGTCACCCTAAGTCAATTGATAAAACTTTTGTTACGCCTATTCTCATTGTGTTTGTTATCGTGTTTTTTCTTTATATTAGATCCCGCGTTTGATATGATTTTTAGAAAAATCATATCAAACGCGTGAAAAAGAAACTTTTCGTATTCTTTTTATCCCGGTAACAATGTTGAAGATTCGTTCTATAAGGGCCCCTGACATCAAAAATTTCGTATCTTAAAAATCCGAAGGCTTTTGTGTGTCGGTTCAATATTATTTCTGAGTCGCTCTGATTATCGCTTAATATTTACCGAAAAATTATTAGCAGTTCATGTCACGTTACCAACAATTTTTTTTCACAGTATCTAAACTTTATAAATTTCACCAATTGTGAGCAACGACAAGTCCTTTTTACCAATATGGCAACAATTGGAAAAAAGAGCCTGCTGAAAGACTCATCCTCAGTTGAAGTCACTCCTAACATCATTGGCCATCATCACTCGTTGTATGTAATAAAAACTTGTTTGTGTTGAAATATTTTCGGTTGGCAAAGAGTTTTTTGTTCGAATTAATCCTTTCGTTTTGTTTTCACATCATTAAATTTTTTTTTCGATTTCAATATGGTTACGTTAAAAGATGGCTGTGTTATAAAATAAACTGGGAAGAATTATTATAGCCTAGAAGAACATAGGAATAAATTACAGACATGGAAGAATGATATTCATATATATATATTAAGTTTGGCGCTGGAAGCGTATGAAAGAATTAGTTAAAAAAGATGAGCAATGAAGAAATATTAAGTTAACTAGTATTACGTAAAAAAGCAAAACACTGCTAAATAATACACGAAAGTCATTCACAGACTATAATAATTAATTTTGGTGCGGTCAATATCAAAGCGATCCTATTTAATGTCCATTTTCATAACAACGTTCAACGTACGTTTTGCTGCAATTTAAAAAAATCTATATACGAAAAAATAATGCATTAAGTTAATGGTTATGAATTCCATCTAGAAAGACTAAATGAAAATTGGTTTTCGCTACATGACAACTTTATTAGTAAGGTCTATCTTCAGGTAATATTCAAGATTTTGTAATAGTAAAAATGATAAAATCAGTGTCAGTTTATTTCAAGAACGTAAACCTAGTGTTAGTTTTAGTTGTTGTGATGGAGGTTTTTTTACACATCATTGTGAAGTGTATCCTAATTATACGTAACTCTGAAATATATGAAAAAAAATTAAGTATCAATATTATGATTTGACAGCATGATGTAATAGTTTGAGTGGTTACCTTTGCTGACTGTTATCGCGCACCGGGTTGTACGTTGACACGCATGGATCTAATAGTAAAGTAAATTAAAGTTTTGACACAACACGCATGTCCTCATGCGTGACCCCGCAGGACCAGGGGTCTATCCGATCCGTGGAAACTAGCATTTCCACGGATTAGGCGATCCGATGGAGCTTTACAGAGCCGCATAGGCTAAAAACGTCAACGTCAGTTAAGATAAGATAAGGATAGATCTAAAATTTGTTTGATTCACAAAAAACTGTTTTGTCTGGATGTAAAATATCGAACCGTTTTCGACCTTTACAGCACACGCAGTAATTCATAGTGCAGATGGTAATTTTCAAAGGAAATCATAGAAGGAGAATTTTTAAAGCCATTCAAAATATTTTTAGGATTCCAGTTTTAGTTCTTGCCCAGCTTTTTTATTGTTTATCGCTTTGGTGAAGAAGTTTAATATTTTTTTTCTTGAAAAAACTTGAGAAAGTCCTTTTCTTATTCTTAACTTTTTTATCAAAAAATGCTTTTTTAATATTTATCTTATCTTATAATGAAATTACTTGAGGCAGACATTAGTAATAACTCGAATTTGAATTAACTTGGTATTAAAACATGTCAGCATGCTCACGTAAGAGAAGTCGCGTGCGTTTTCTGCACGTGTTGTATTACTCGAGAATAAATCCTTTGCAAATCCGAGTACGGTGAACTTTAAACTGCATCAGTTGACTGGAACTGTAAATAGATAGGTCACCTTTATTTATAAATCTAACATCTAAAGTAGTTGACTTGCTAACAATTGCCCAAGATCTAGGTGTTTGTATAGATTTAATATTTCTGTGAATAAAAAGCCTTCGCAATATGGTACAAATTTTTCTTTTAACATTGGAGGGTGAAAAAAAGAAATAGTTTAAGAACACGTGACGTTAATGAAGCGCCAAATAAGGTCTGTGAACGCGGCTCTTAAATTTTTTCTCTTAAAAGCTCTTTTGAGGGCAGTTATCATTTACAAAATTTAGATAAAATTTAAACCAAACGCATATAAGAAATATGTAAGCAAACTCAAATACACCATAGTTGATGGATGATGCACATAATAAAAAGTGATAATGTTTTACATGTTAATTGTGATATTACTTAGTACAAATTAGTCCGTGATGTTTACATTATATCCACCTAGCCCTAGCAGATAATACGTTGTATAAGTCAAGATTTAGTGCGACTTTTTCAAATAACAATCTTAATTCTCGTGTGTCTATATTTTAATACAACGTAAGGGACGTTGCTGTAATATTTCCAATTTACAAAGAACATACATACATAATTCACTCAAAACAAAATTCTCTAAGCACAGACGAGCCAAACAAAGCAAGCTAAAATGACTATAAAATTTTTCTCGGTTTATGAATTAAAACTGATCTCATCCTTCAACTTGCCGAATTACTAGCAAGGCAGACAATCTAACTGTAATTAGATTCCGGAACGGTGGCATGCTCGTCTAATGAAATATTTTACGACGACTTTGCTTGCGTCGGATAAAGTGCTAAGCGATTGAAATTGCATTTTATTTTTAAAAGTTCTACTTACATTACTTTACCTTGTTTTCAAATATGTTTTTGAAAATTCCAACGAGGTCAGTTGACTGAAGAATTTCAACCCGTTATTAATGATATTACTAGTAAGTAATTGTATTAAAATTAAATAATGAGCCTATACTTTTATTAACTAGTAAAAGAAAAATTAATCTGAAGAAGAAAGTTTATAAAGGCCACTAACATTTAAGTTAAATACACACGATTTATTAATTCATTTCATTAATCGAACTTCATGATCAGATGAATCAAACTTTGAGGTAAGTCGTATCAATTACCTGATAGCCATAAACAATCTGACTTTAAAATAAAACGCATTGCTTAAAATATTTCAATTTAACTACACCTCGACAGTTTTCTGTATTTTAGATCTTTGGTAGACCTGGAGTGACTTTTGTGCGTCGCCGAGTAGGCGAAGAATTTAATCCAGGGTTTGTGAGACCTACCTTTCACGGAGAAGGCAGCGTAATGATTGAGGCTTGTATGACGGACTTTAGAATCGTCAAAATCTTCGTATGTTAGGACTCTAATATACAAATATCCTCGAATCAGCCTTGATTCCCTGGTTTTCAAAAATTTTTGGCGATACGAACACAGATAGCGCCAAATTCCAACAACATAACGCGCCATGCCATAAAACAACCTACACGATACCATGGTTCATAGAAAATTTCAGACCTGCCCCGTCTCCAATCCTGTCCTGAACCCCATACAACATTTATGGAGTTTATTATAGCACAAAGTAACGTACGTGCCTAATACTTTGACCTGAAGTCTTCTACGGACAGTTCAAGCAGAAATTCGTCTACTAATTTCTAATGATAACTCGGCACCAAATAGTTTTGCCCATTTTTTAACGACTCTCTAAGTAACTTTCGACCCTCACGACCTGTAATGATACGTTCGCGGCCCTAAGGGCTAATTATGTGATCCAGTGGCAACAAATTGTTAAATAGGATCAGCGCCAACATTTCACAATTTTTGAAATCTCTTCTTGTGATTTCCTTTTCTCGTGCAAAAGTTGGATTTGCACACGTTTATCTAGGTTCGTTTCTTTTGGGCATATTGACAAAATATCATCAAATGACAAACAAACAAACCAAAACCGTAATAGCGCACTA
Organism: Eurytides lysithous rurik; assembly: GCA_018247575.1. Taxonomy (NCBI): domain Eukaryota; kingdom Metazoa; phylum Arthropoda; class Insecta; order Lepidoptera; family Papilionidae; genus Eurytides; species Eurytides lysithous. The sequence continues at coordinate 10,412 of DWHO01002664.1, forward strand.
GATCAGTGGATGTGTACATACTAAGCGAATTTTAATACGCCAGATGTTTTAGTACTAATTATGGTCTGGTTAATTAGTTTTTATTACTTCTTAGGCACCATCTTAGGCTTTGTGTTATTCCTCATTTTGTACAAGTGTAAAATTTATAGGGTGCTAAATACGAGTCGCTTTGGCCAAGCCTGTATATAGATGATTAATGTGTTCAAATAATTTTACTAGAAGTTTTATAGGTGTCCAACTGTAGTTTTAGAGTAGAGTTTGATAACGATGTTCCTATTACAACTTATATTATTTGTAATTTTTTTGCGACTTTTAAATAATATTTAACCGATCGCCTAGAAAAAATTGTGTATTAAAATATCACTTCCCTCTTTTTCTTTTTCTTTCAGATAGAAGAGCGGTTCAACCTCTCAAAAGATTTATAAGTTTACACAGAAAAGAAACATTCGAGAGCGTCGTTAGTTTTAATGATACACCAGAACTTCTCTTTACTTTTTCGAAATATCTAGGAGAGCTTTATCAGTCTGTCAGATGAGATGAGATGTCAGATAATTGCGTTCAGTTATTTGTTATCTTACTTATCTTATTATATGCATTTAGTGCTCATATTCAAATGTGAAGGACAGACAACTATTTTTAAGGCAAACAGTGCTGCTGAGGGTACTTTTTAAAGTCACTTAACTAAATACGACCAAATGCAAAACAGTCCTGCGCGGTGAAATCGTAAAAGTTACGTCTTGGCATATAAAATGTTACTATAATATGATAGGTAATTTGATTTCAATGTATTTAAGTTTAACAATTTATTCTTGGATATGCAAAATTTTAGCGTTTAACAGAAAATTATAATTTTGTTCGCCCGGCGCTGATGAAATCTAATTTAGATTATCCAACAAGTTGTTACCTGAAACTTCATTCTAAATCAGGGCCTTACCTATGAGGTCTCTCGCTTTTCTTACTAAACAAAACCCAGCGATAATTGCCTTCTAGTGTGTGGTTCAAGATTGCAATTTATCCGAATTGGATAAATTCAATTTATAAATGTTTCTATTTAATTTATACTATAATTAAATAGGGAGAAATCACATTAAGGAAAGGAAGTTCTTGAATAATTGTAGAGCAAATTTAAAGTAATTCAGTTTTTAGTCGTCAGTTTGGGGGTTATTTTAGCTGTCGATACTTCTTATGTTCTTGGGTATTTATTTCCATATGTACATACGCGTTCTAAGTTGAACATCTTCTTCACAATAGAGAATATAATAACTATGTCATCTCCCCTTAGTTGGCTGAGATAAACGTTCATTCGATCAACGTCCGTTCAAAAAAGAAATCAATGTTAACATTTTGATGATTTTTAATTATTAAAACATTTTATATTAAAATTATGCCGTACCAAGTTACCTCGTTTGATGAAATGGAATTTGAAGTAAACACTTAAATAAAAACAGTCACAAAAATCAATTTAGTCTTCATTATTAAGAAAATTATTGTAAATGTTGTTCGTAAACGCATAGACCTTTAAATTGTATTTCCTTCAAATTGTAAAGCCGAGTCGAGCAGCTGGAATGGCCTACATATTGTCGCGTTCTAGAATGTGCCTCACATTTTACGATGCCTTAATAAAGCGCGCCACAGAACCGCCTCCCATATCAATAAGCAGTAGGAAGATAATGAAATTCTTGTGGAAATATAATTCATCCTATAGACCTATAGATAATCATGTCATGCGCTTCGTAACTCGTGGTACTTTTTATGTCATATTGAAACCTTTTATTTATTATATGAATAAAAGTTATCGTATAAACAAATTTACGATAATCGATGTTCATTTCTTTATTCCGCAGGCAAGCGAGCAACCGGCTCACCTGATGAAAAGCAATAACGAACGTTTTGCAAATGTTTTTGAAAAGGAAAAGGAGATGGGAGGGAAACATGAAGAAAGAGGGCGAATGGAAAAGAAAGAAGGAGGGAATAACATGGTTTTTCATACATTAATAAAGGAAATACATACATTTCCTATTCGATTATATTATATATATAAGGTCTTGTAATAAATCTTTTACGTTTAAAAAGAGTCATTAAATTTGGTTGACAATTGGCGTAAATATCACGACATGACAAACATGGAAAGAAAATAAGAGGGTTTAAGAGGCTCTCAACTCGTCTTGTTCCTCCTTTTCGAGTCGGTTAAAAACACTCGCCTATCACTGAACTTGTTTAGCGGAGATTACTCTCAAGAATCTTAGCAAACATGTGTGATAGTACTAGATATACATAGGTGTTTACTTATCGCAGCCACAAAGGCGAAAGCGTCCTATCGTATAAGAACGCAATCAACTGTGCTAACAAACGGAAGCAAATAACGTACGAAATTAATAAGCAACGTCTGCATCAGCCGACGTCGCGGAATAAACTTGTTACGTTTTCCAATTACTGCCTAAAAAGATAAATATAAGACGTATCTATTACACAAATAAAAACACGTCTGAATCCCTGTTTTATCTTATCTTATCTTAACTGACGTTGACGCTTTTAGCCTATGCGGCTCTGTAAAGCTTCATCGGATCGCCTAATC
>DWHO01002665.1:0-12985 GCA_018247575.1 Eurytides lysithous rurik
ACCTTCCTTTTTGCAAATGACACATACCGGTGGTTCCGGTGTGTCCTTGGTCCGCGTGCACTCGGAGGAGTCGTGGTCCCCGGCGCTTTTGACGCACCTGGTACCGCACGTGACAGTTTACGGTTGCGTGACCGTAAAGCTGGCAGTTGTGGCACTGTCCGACAATGCCACTTCTGCGCGGTGGTTCGATGGTGATAGCAGAGAGGCGGCATATCGAGCTTAATAATGAATTTTCATCCTATTTTTAATACTCTGGTACCAGGTTTCATAGTTTTAATGCATATGGTACTAATATAGTGTTTTTAATGCCTTTATTTAATAAAGTTCTGCAATTGCGAATACTTGTAGTGCGCCATTACAAGTCTCACAGAGAACAAGCACAAACCTTAAAAAAAAATTAATTATTTGGTAATCTGTGTAATGTACATATTAATTGATGTAATCATCTTAAGCATGTTCCGTAATTGCGCACAAATCAAACAGTTCAAATATCTACCGAGCTGACATAAATGGATCATAATTCAAGTTGAACTTAGAATCTTACGGATGGCAATTTGCCGGAAAATATTTAAATGAAAAGCTAATTAACGACATCAACGAGTCCAGATCCTTACATTTGAGTTCGTTCATGAATTAACGCAAGGAATTGAAATAGGTAGCTGTAATTAAAATCCCACGAAATTATGACTTTGATGTTGCCAAATGAAATTCCTTTGAGTGCGTCTTTCTGTTATCTTATATTTTCTTGTCTTCCATGTCTTATCTTATATTTTTTGTCTATTTAGAAATGATTAGGCGATGAACGATGAACAGATATACAGTTCCTTTACATCTCGTAATAATGAGATTGAGTTCGTTTTCAATTATTTTGTTGTCTAAGCAATTGATCTACTGACTTTCAAACAGGTTTTTTTTAGAATATGACAAGATAACTTTTTTTTCACTGAAGACATATTTATAATTTTTTTTGATTTTTCCCCAAAAGATGATTATGAAATTTTGTCAGTTGTTTCAGCCTTTATTTCCTCTTTAACTCATCATTCAGACATTACTTTCAACATTGTACAAACCTTTAAGTGCATACAATTGTAAATTCATTTTAGATAAGTATTTAATATAAGATCAATTTATGTACTTAGTTGGTTTGTCTTTAATCAAGTAATTAAATAGATTACTTCAACCCCTGGTAACAGATCTTCTGTTGTCCTTTCGCTCTGTAGTAAGTTCGATTCCGATAATGGTAAGGTTGTTGCAGGAGTAAAGAGCACCATAAACCGGACAGTCGATATTTACACCATGATATAAAACTAGCATTGCGGTTCCTGCAAACATGGTACGCTTCTCAAGCTTTTTTAGACGGTAACGATTCCCTAAATAGCGTTCATATACATTACGTCACTTCGGCATGATTGATTTTAGCCAGTAATGTGAACTATATGTATCGCAGTTTTCATCAGAATCACAGGTATATGGAACTCATTTCGTCTTTTCTAATACGTTTTGTGAAAAGACTTAACGTAATTAATTCGGATAGAGTAAGATATAAAGTTAAACGATATGTTAGGCTATACAGTATGATAGTCCCCAACGTCAAAATTGTCACTGCCAAATGACATAATGTTTTGTGTGTTTTTGAGAATTAGGAAATTGCATTTAAGAACTGTACAGTTACTTTAAAACACTCAATAAGCGTCCGACTGCCTATTCTTGTAACGAGATGACAATGAAAAATACACAGTACTAGTACTCTTTTTGAGTAAAAACCAAAAAGACCAGACAGCTCCTGCTGCTGATGAAAGGGCTGGTTCCAACCGGATAAGTCCCAATACTTGATGAAAATCAGCGTAAAGTATTTGTGATTCCGCGTTTAGTCTGGTGTGTGACGTGGCTGTTTACGCATTCCCCTCTCTCTTCCTTCCTTTTCCAGCCACACCTCGCTTTCCATCTTCTCCTCTTTCCCTTCCAAAAACTTCCATCTTAAAGGCGGGCAACGTATTCAGATCATCGCATCGCATCGATCAACGCATATGCACATCAGTCTCTCCATAAAAAAAAAACCCAAAAAAAAAAAAAAAACTACACAGATATAAAGAACTCACAGGTCGCATGTTTTTGTTGGGAATCAAATTTACCATAGGTCGTCTTTCCTGTGATTCGGGTTGGGGTATACTTCCTGGGTAAGGGTCCTCTTTCAGTAAGCACTGTCGATTGTCTGTGGCTGACATAAAGCTTGTGTTGCTATCTTAAACTTACTAAGTACATTATTGGTTTGAAAATTGCCGTGTAGTTAATAAAGACTCTTTCATGCCGCTCTTTCCCTATATGTAAAACAAAAATAGATGGTTGCGGAAGCATATCTAAAGATCGAATAAATATTAAAATGTAGGTTCCATAGGTAATATAAAACTTATGTCTATTATCAACTTCTGTCTACCGATTATTCAAGTGTATACAAAGAACTGGAATACGTTCGCAATTTGCTACATCTTGGAAACACTCGTCGCATCTAATTGATCTCTTACGCCAAGTTAAAACATAACAGTTCCACGGAACGTCTTTTCTTTCTTTCCTTTTCCTAACTGCTTTGAATTCGATACGGTTATGTTGCAAAACTTTTGCATTGCTAAGTAAGATGCATTTTTAATATATTTGTGTCTGATATTTTGTTGATGTTTCTTTCTTTTTTTCAAAGACGGGTTGAGGCATCGGCATAATTTTTGGTACGTATGTACTTTTTAAACCATAGAATTATACATCTAGGAATAACATAAAATAATCGAAATTAATAACTCCGGGCCGGATTTTCCTATAACTACCTCCGGAGGTTAACTATAACTAGGCTTCAGCCTAGGGCCTCTTGACCAAAAGGCGCCTACATTCAAATTGTTAACAAAATTTAAATTAAAGTCCCCTAAAAACAATGAACAATAAAACGCTGAATGGAAAATAGGGCGAAGTTCTACCCATATGAATAATAAAGAGTTGCGTAAGCCGCATTTCGATACCCCATAGCCACTCAGTGTCTGATTATTACTCGTAGAGTAAAAGGTTGACTATTCGAAACAGCAATCAAAATCAGCGTCGAATTCGAAATCCTTGGCAGCGCAATATATGGTTAATTTCATTGTAAATAAATTTAGTTACAAGCCGACGATGAAGGAAAACACCTGGAAACACGAACATATTTTGTTATGATTTCATGAATTCACAACATTTTAAATTCAAAAATACGAGTAGCTACGAACTATTCTATGCTATAAAAATATCGCTTTCATAAAAATAATTACTAATAGGTCGGGGCAAAAGTATTTTCGTATTTTGAATGTATTATTAGTAATCAAACCTCTTTGGCTGTACTGAATGTAACTGGCTGGTTTTAATACAATTTAAATGTGACATTCTGAAGATGCAATAAATAAATAAAAAAACTAGTTCCCGCCATTTATCAATTGTTTTTCAAGCAAGCAAAATGAACGTATGTGACCAAGAAATTCGGTATATTTTAAAGTTTTATTACAAAAAAGGTAAAAATGAGACGAACGCCGCGAATAAAACTCTAATGCGGTATATATAAGAGTAGCACAAATGTGGTTCAAGCGTTTCAAGTCTGGAAATTTTAGTATGAAAGATGAGGTTCACTCTGGACTGTCACAGATACAATCAGTGCCATCTTTGAAAAAGTGGAGCAAGATCGACATATTAGTAGCTACGGCATTGCTGAAAAACTGGATGTTGATCATAAAACAGTTTTACGTCATTTACGATTTTCTGGGTACAAGAAAAAACTTGAGATTTGGGTACCACATGATCTCACTGAGAGAAACATAATGAAACGTGTTTCCATTTGCGATTCTTTGTTGAAACGTAACAATTCCGAACCATTTCTTAAACAGTTGATTACAAGTGATGAAAAATGGGTGACTTACGATAAGAATATGCGAAAAAGATCACTGTCGAAGCATGGACAAGCCCCACAGATCGTGACAAAGCCCGGCCTGACTCGGAACAAAGTGATGCTATGTGTATGGTTGGATTGGAAAGAAATCGCCCACTATGAGCTTTTGCCACCGGGTAAAACTATCAATCGTGACCTCTACTGTCAGCAACTGATGAGGTTAAAAAAAGCTATTTAGAAAAATCGGCCGGAGCTGGTGAATAGAAAGGGCGTGGTGTTCCACCATGACAACGCCAGACCGCACTCATCTTATAGCAAAGCAGTTAAAATTGAGAGAGCTTGGCTGGGATGTGTTGATGCATCCACCGTATAGCCCTGACCTTCCTCCATCAGATATCCACCTGTTTCGGTCATTGCAGAACTCTTTAGGAAGCATAAAGCTAACCTCAAAAGAACACTGTGAACACTACCTGTCAAAATTTTTTAATCAAAAATCTCAAAATTTCTACAGGAATGGGATCATGGCACTAACAAAAAGATGGCAACAAGTCATCGATCAAAACAGCACATACATATTATAAATAAATAAAAAATTATATCTAAAAAAAATTTTTTCCTTTGTATGAACAATACGAAAATACTTTTGCCCCGACCTACTGTATCATTATAAACAGAAAACCAATTAAAAATAGTAATTAAATTTATCGGCCAATCAGAGCGCTGGTTTGTTTCGCACGAGCCGCGTAAACGCTATCGCATCCCCCGCGCACACCTCGGTCCGCAAACGCAATAAATATGCGTCGCATGCCGACCTCGTCGCATTTCTCTTCACAGCTGCCCCCGGTGAAGGCATACGCAATTCGTTCGTTTGGCGTCATAATCTTCTGAAAATGGAAGATAATTGGAGTCGGACGACACAGTTCGGCCAAAGCTGGCCGCAAGATCGTTCACTCCGGACCCGCGTCGTCCACCCCCGAGAAGTCCGCACCCACTTCTGCATCCTCTGCGCAAACGTCCGCGCCCTCTGCCCAATTGTCCGCGCTTTCCGTCCTCTACTGATCCCGAGTCCGACGACTACGAGTCGGCCATTTCCGACTCGTAGTCGTCGGACCCTCACCCGGGCTATCCCACGACCCCGATGACGTCGGCTTCACCGTCGATGCCAGCCGTAAAAAGAGCAAATAACGCCCCGCTATCCAGTCTACCAGAGACCATCTCCATCCTGAACAATGTAATGTGCTGAGCAACAAAATATTTTTAATTTTTTTTAAAGGCTCATGTGGTATTTTTTTAAATATTCGTATAATAACACCCACGAATGATTTTTTCACATTGTGAAGACTAAATCGAGATGCTACAAGCTTATCTTTATTTCTAGTATTTACTGTGTTTAGAATATATATTCGTGACATTTTGCTTTTAGCAAAACCGCTGAGCATAATTGATTCTACAAAGTGGTTGTACATAGCAGATTGCATTTGTGTTGTGGTGTTAACACATTTTCGATTTGATTGTGTGAAACTGCTGGTTGCGATAATAAGAGAGAGGAGATGGTTAAGTGCATATTAAGGTAAACACCAGTGTTTTCTTTAAATATATGTATGTAAAAATTGTAGTACATCCATACTCGAATATATGCGAGTATGCATGTACTAATTTGCTTGGGTATGCCCATATGGCATAACGTCACAATTAACATTATGTCGCTAAAATGTTTAACGTTGCAAAATATTTATGTGGTTTATTTAAATTATTATACCATCACACGAACACTCTATTACTTCTCGTAGTTGATTAAAAGGGTTTCTAATTAAGTTTGAAATGATTTTTTTTAATTAATCTTTAATTAATTTTAAATTCTTCTTACTTGTAAATTTAATGTAAATCTTATTACGATCTTTCTCTGGTGAAATGATAACAAATTCTTAGTTATTCTAAACTTAAACGTTGTTATTGGCGACAGGGGAGTTACACTTCGTTCCCGCACATCACCCCAGGGAGCAGGGTGCGGCCAGCCAAACCAGCGCTGTACGGGATATTCGGGATTAAGGTTTCAGGTTATGGTGAGATGAGCTGCCGATTCGTTTTGCTCTAATGTTATTACTCATCATTCATATTAAAATTGTATACTACATCTTGGTGCAGTATATTATTATTATAATTAGTTGTACATCTAACGATGTAACTTAACCTCGTGGTATTTTAATAAGCTGATAACATTACTGTTAATATGGTAATAAGATATACGAGGGGTGATCAATAAGTAATGATAATCGAGTATTCCTAGAACGCTCAAAAACCCAAATAATTATTTTTTTTTACTTGCTTATATATCCACTAGTTCAGCTTCAAAAAATTGTATAAATAGGACTCTATAACCGGGAGATACATTTATTTCAATACGAACCGTGAATAGTAAACATCAATGGAGAAAAATGAAATAAGAGCTGTCATCAAGTACCGCCTGAAAAAAATGTCTAAGAAAGACATACACAGCGACTTAGAGGAAACATTGGGGGAGTCTGCTCCTCCATATTTCACAGTCGCACGTTGGGCAAAGGAATTAAAGCTGGGCAGAATGTCCACTGAAGATAAACATCGCGAGAGACTCCCATCCACGTCCTTTACTGGAGAAAACGTAAAAAAAGTGGAAGATATCGTGTTGGCTGATCGAAGGGTGACCGTAAGGCATGTAGCTGAGGTCACAGGGATCCCATGTCTCATGGCAGCGTTTAAAAAATCATTGTCAACGAATTGCATATGAAAAAGGTCTCTACATGTTGGGTGCCGAGAATGTTAACCGACGAGCAAAATTAAACGAGTCGATCTTCAAAAGTTCCAGGCCGATAAGCAAAATTTTTTGTCACGTTTTATGACCACGGACGAGACCTGGATCCACAACTTTGGATCCCGAAACCAAACAAAAATCGATGACTTGGAAACGAGCCTCCTCATCGACGCCGAAGAAATTCAAAGTATCAAGTTAAGCGGTCAAAGTTTATGGCGTCTGTTTTCTGGAATGCTGAAGGAATTATTATGGTAGAATATTTGGAAAAGGCTCTTACTACGCAGACTAAATAAGAAGATTGCGAGAGGCTATTAAGTCAAAAAGACGCGGTAAACTGCGCGCTAGAGTGCTGTTTCACCAAGACAACGCCTCCGCGCACAAAGCCGCAGTTGCGATGGCTGCCATTCAAGAAACGGGGTTCGAACTGCTCGAACACCCTCCCTATTCGCCAGATCTAACTCCCAGTGACTTCTACCTTTTTCCTCGGCTCAAAGAACATCTCCGGGGCAACAAATTTGAGGACGATAGTGAAGTGATAGCCGCAATAAAGGCATTTTGGGAGGGTCAAGACAAAGAATTTTTTTCAAAGGGAATCATAGGTTTAGAAAAATGATACACTAAATGTATTAACTTGTTAGGCTAATACATTTAGTGTTAACATAGTCTATGTTGAAAAATAAAATACTTTTTTAATCTAATAATTCTGTTTCATAATGATTATCATTATCCCTCGTAAGTGTACCAGATATCAGTTCAATTGTATTTCAGGAAGAGTTTGGTAAAATAATTATAAAAATTGCAACAGTAAAGGCAGGCTCGATGGCTGCACGAACATTCAGCAGTAGATGCGGGGTTAGTGCTGATTTTGAAGATGAAAAATAAAAAAAACTAAGAAGAATAAGATCTCCCAATTTTAATCCTTATGGATGTAGCCTAAGGTGAGTTATGAGTGCCATGCAACTCGCTGTAGTCGTCAAAGAGAGATTGAGTCTGTACGCAGATCTGAAGGGTTTTAGTGACTAGTTATTTTTATAACTAAGCATTTCTCGGGCGATTTTCCTTACTTCTCGTGACATGAAGATGTGTAATACGTTACGAGCGATAACGGAACCCGCGTAACTGTCTGAGACGCTAAGCGTCGCGTACCACTTCTCAGGTTAATAGATCCCAGCGTCATCGTTTACGGATTCATTGCCGAAATAAAGTCACTGGGCGAAGCAATTTGGCGGCTCTTAACGTACGATGAAACTGGCGTTTTTTATATGTGGCATAACGGTCTTGCCTGCGACTGCGCTTACGTTTGTTTTATATTTTTTCAATTATTCGAAATAAACAGTAGATTGTGTCGCGAATAATGGGCCAATGACAAAATTGCAACGATCTTATGCACCGTCCCTGTTATGGAGAACGTTGAATAGAGAGACATTTACGAATAATAGTAACTATTTTGGCTGTTTTCGTATCCAGAGACCGATCTAAACATGAAGGCACATTTTAAGATTTCGGATCAATAATGGCATATATCGTTTTTTATTAGCAAAATGTATCATACATGCACGGGGTCATATGGTGGTAGTAATAACAAGGATATTTTGGGTTTTTGATGCGTCGCCATGGGAAATCATATTCTATAACCATAAAACTAATCGTGGTAGGAAAACGTTAATGTAAAATTTTGAAATCTAACAATATCCTATCGATATAGTCGGCCATTTTGGGCGCCATATTTTTTACATTCGAACCACTAGTACGAATGTAACGAGGTATTTATTAAATAAGTTGATAAAATGAAAACTTGCGAGGAAACAAAATTGATATGTGTGTCTAATGCATTGACAAGTTAAAAACACAACTCTCCTTTCGCTTGTGCAGACGGGTAAAAAGAAAACGGCATGTGTTACATATGTTATAATCATTAAACACTAATTAAACACGCAAGGCGGCGAAATGACAATAGGTATTAATAGAACGGCATTATAGCGTGTTGGATAGAAATTTAACTTTTTAGCTTTCCCCGCGAATTTATTGTTTTTCATCGTAAGCCAAGAAGCGCGATTCCCCCCAGTAAAATTCAATGGTGAAACCTTGTCAAAGACTAAACTTTGTACAATGCTCGTGGGAAAACGCACCTTCTGCATCAAAGTTTATAACATACATGCATGATTGGTTAAAGTTTTGCATTAGCATAACATATATTACATACGCACGGACGATGACGTCATTTTACGTAGATATTTTAATTATTGAATTGATGAAAGAATTAGCACTGTTTCTTTTAGAATGAGATAGAATTACGTATGTTATGAAGGCGTGTCACATACATAAATTACATATGGACAAACGTACAGACATTTGTCATTGTAGTTCGTACAGATATTTGTCCCGGGTGGGAATGGAACTTGCGACTTGCAACGCCATAGCCAATAGTTCAGCAACTTGGTTACAGTTTTATTTTTTATTACTTTCATTGTTGAGACGGAACTTAAATTCATTTTAAACTTTTTATTTTGCGGTCCTTTTTCTTTTTAATAATATTGAAATTCCTAACGTTTCGAATATTAAACAGTTCACGGCTATGGGCAGTTTGTAGTGTTAATGCGTGCGTAAATTACGCATTCGCGTTTTCATTTTAAGAACCAAATAAAATGTAAATAAACAAATAAAAATCGTTTTTTGATTATAAAATGTAACTGTTAATAGAACTACTAGTAGTTTCACAGATCAGTGATTATGAATAATCATACGATGAAAAAACAACATGATAGGTATAACTATTATCTCAATATAGAATTAACATTAATTAGGGATCGTTTATAAATTTACGGTCGTAAAAAAATCAATACAGTGGTAAGGACTCATTATGCTACAGACAGGATATAGTATGAAGTGCGGTGACCGATGAATAAAAGCTTTTATAACGCCTACGGAGGACGTAAAGTTTATAACGCTCAATTAAAATAAGACGCGTTTTCCTCCGCAGCAATTAAGCAATAGTAATCCTACCAGCGCTGCGCACCATAATTTTCATAATTGCGAGGCAATTGTATGACACCTCGATTTAATATCACCCAAGAGTTTAACACCCCCACTTATTACACACGTTGGTATTCAATTCTATTTAATGTCAGGATGATACGGCGCTTTTGACTACATGGTAGTTAGATCGATATTAAAGGTCTATTTAAAACTATCTTATAGGGATCGCCGTATTTTTATTGTCAATTGGTTCCAATATATGGCCAAATAAACGAGGATGATGGTTTTTAAAAACCATGAGGGATAATTTTTACTAATATAGGTTTAGTATATACACGATAAACTTTATTTATCTATTAAACTCTATGTAATAAGGTAGACGTATAAAATAAAAAGTTATTTAATTTTTTTTTTCAATACGTGTCGACCGAATACGTAACGTTTTATATGATGGAAATAGAATTTATGGTGGTAGAGCCACGCAGCTGTTCCCGCTGCTTAATGGGCTGGCTCGAACCGGTTCACCACGACCTCACAGAAAATTGGCGTTAAGTTTCGTCCGGTGAGTGAGGTGGCCGGTGGCCTATTCCCCTCCATCTCCTCCCTCCTGCCCCCTTTTTTCCTCCACCATGCCTTCCCCTTCATCCATACCATCATACCATCCTCTCACTCTCCCTGTTCCAAAAATTCCTCCACTCAAAGGTTGACATTTGCGAGTTCTGTTGCAAATGTTTATGGGCGACGGTGATCGCTTCAGATGAGCCGCTTGCTCGTTTGTCAGCCTAATCCATAAAAAAAAATAAAAATCTGCTAAGGCTGGTTATCGCCACCCATCTGTGTCACCAGTCTCTAACATTGCATCGGACGAAATACAGTGTATATTTTGTAGCGGTAAGACTCCCTTGTATTTACCGCACCGTTGTACATATTTTGTGCTGCCAGCAGTTACTTCCAAGCATTACTGTGTTCCAGTTGGGAAAGCAATGTTACCCAAGCAATTATAGATTTTAGATATACCATCCCTGGGTAAAAAAGTTAGGCGCAAAGGCGAGTTATTCGAAAGATTGACTGGTACTGTTCTATTATGGTCTAGTGTATCAAATGCCGACAAGTGCCCGACGCTTGCTCGTCTTGAAACTAAATTCGATAAAAGAAATCTTTGGACAAGACTTCTGTGATTCCATAGCAATTCTCCGAGGATCCTTTCGTGGTACTTTGTCTGTTTTTTCAGGTGAAGTTTATCAAACTCGTCGACACTTAGCATTCCACAAAAGCACACACATCATTCTATATCTCTATAAGACATAAAAGGGGTAGTTTTATAGGCGATATCGTTTATACACTCTGCATTTTTTTCCCTAAGATATAAAGTAACCTTTGTCATTATATCACTTTCTCAAATGCAACAATTATGCCTCAAATCTGTAATTCCTTTGTTGTAACTAAGAAGGACAAACAAATTGACCAACAATCTCTTTCAGATTACATTGTTTATGAAGATTATGTAGTTACAATGCTATAGTCATTTTAAATTGTACATTCGCTTTATCGAATTCGAGCCGCAGTTAGGCTAACGACTAACACAGAACACATGGAAATTTAGCAGTCAAATGACACGAATTCTTATTTCCCTCAAATACCTTGGCCCTAATCGTCTATCTCCATTATAATCCGTTCTCTGGGATCAGAGACCCGACCTCGAGTGAAATGATAAATCGCTAAAGCTCAACTTTGTCTTTGCAACTTTCTCCGACATTCTCTTGTATTTTTATACGCCGACGTTGTTGCATTGTCTTCGTGACTAATTTTTTTTACAGTTGTCCTTATCAAGCAATTCGCAATGTAACTATATTAAGAGTTAAATACACCTTGTACTTGATCTTACATTGTATGTGAAAATTTTAACATTATAATCTCATCCCCGCAGATGGTTGATCTATTGTAGATTATGCGTTGTAGGCAAAAAAAAAAAAAATTAGCGGCATTTTTTTATTAATAATAAAAAAAAACACGAATTAAACATTTCATTGGTTTCGCGCTCTAGTGGTGTGCTTCGCATACACTTCTGAATTAAAATAATCTGCCGTTCAATTAACAGATCTTAAGTGGAAGAGCCGCCGTGTAATATTGTTAATATATTATTCATCGTCATCGTCATTATCATAATCAGCATTTTCCTATCCACTGCTGTACATAAGCTTTACTTGTGGCATGCTACTATGCTCGATCTTCAAATCTTCATTGTTTCCAACCGCTGGCAGCTACTTTTCAGATGTCGTCATTTCAACTAGCTAGAGGGCGTTCTACACTACATTAGACAAGAAGCGGTTTCCACTCCAGAACGCTTTTACCCCAACGGTCATCGGTCCTGCGACAGATTATGTTATATTATTACTCACCAGCAAACACTGCCAACATTACACTAAGAAAGATGTGTAAGAGATTTTTATTTAACGTTTATGGCATTGTATTAGTCAGCGAAATAAAACCATCAAGTTACCAACCATCTTAAGTAGCGGCAGCTTAGTGTTACGATGTTCGTTTTGAATCTAATATTTGATTATATTAGATTAGACACGCTGAGTTGAATTCCGTTGCCAGAACCAATGAAGTTGAAAATAACAATTTGAAGTGCAGATATACCATGATTTCAACGGTATAGAAACCTATAAATATATGAAACGATCTTCGATTTGTGAAGCCGGCTAACAATATACAAAAGAGTGGATATATAGACCGCTAATAAAAAAAAAATATGTTTATTATAAAATAATTAGTTCGATCAAAACACTTATTACGTTTTGTTGCGTTTATATTTAAATTAAAATCACTTTCATCATAGATAATTGTGTGTTAAGTCATAGATTCCGAATGGGATAACTTGCCAGCCGGAAGCCAAAATCATACAAACAAGTTATATAACCATGTCAAATGTAAATTTTATGGTGTGTAACTGGAGATATCAGACGCTGCAAAGCGCTGATTTTCCTAGTTTCGGTAAAGATGTTTGTATAAATTTGCATTAAACATAATCTATTAATAAAATTGTGATTCGAACTTGCGTAAGTTGATAAATTTATACGATGCGCTAATAACGAAGATGAAATGTGGGTCACGTGAGTATAGTAATTCAAATTATAAATTAATACTTTTAAAAAAAGGCGAAACGGTTGAATGTGCAAACAAGCGGAATATCTGTACAAATAAATGTTACTAAACTTCTATTACTTTTGCTAGGTATGGTAATTAACCCGGGTGTAATGAGTGTACGCGGTGGGAGTGTTTCGCCGTGCTCGAAGGCGAACTCTTCCTACCGTGTTTGTTGA